>PVKA01002003.1:61684-133736 GCA_004027165.1 Ctenomys sociabilis | reverse complement strand
TTTTTTTTTTTTTTTTTTTTTTTTTTTTTTTTTTTTTTTTTTTTTTTTTTTTTGTTTGTTTGTTTGTTTGTTTTGTGGAACCAGGGATTGAACTCAGGCCCTTGTGCTTGCCAAGGAAGCACTTATTCCTGAGCCATCTCCCCAGCCCTGCATATGTGTTTAAAAGCTGCCTATCTATAAGAACTACAAAACAATGTTTCTTGCCACCAGAGATTTAATAAACTGAGAATGTAAACAATCAAAAAAACCTCATTGAGCTATCTCTACCAACTCTGTCAGTGCTTTTCCTTAAAATCCTTCAATCTTCCACAATTTTTTTCTAATATCTGGGGCTGACTGAGAAGCAAAAGCAATATTCACAGCACGGTGGTTCTCAGCAGCTTCAGGCTCTATCAGTGTATGTATCTGATAGGCCTCTTGGAGGCGCTCTAAGAAGGCCACCGGAGATTCATCTGGTGAATCTGACCATCTGCAGATTCATCTGACCTCTGCAACTTTAGACAAATTAGTAGGCTTTCTAGCCGCTGCCCTGACGGCCCCTAAAAGAAGCTGGTGATACTGACTGAGAGCCTCCTTACCTCTACGGGAATCAGAATCCCAATTAGGATGAGTCAGAGGGAAGGGTTCCTCCAGTCGTACAGGATCTGAGGCTGGTTGGATGTCCGGGCCCAAAATTAATTTCTGTCCAAGCCCTCGGATTCGGTCTTGCTCATCAGATGTGAAGAGGGTCTGTACAAGCTGTTGGCAATCATCCCAGGTGGGCTGATGGGTGACAAAAGCAGATTCCAGAAGAAATATAAGCCCTTGAGGGTTCTGAGAGAAAGAGGTGTTCTGGTTTTTTCCAGGTATATAAGTCACTAGTCTAGAAGGGGACATAGACCATGAAAGGGCGGTCATCTCCACTCAAGTGTTCATGGAGAGGAAGTACTGGGGCTGGTGCGGAGGCTGGAGGTCAGACGGCGGGGGCTGAGAAAAGGGCAGCCCGCTGCGGGTGTGAGGCGGACTCGGAGGAATGCAGGAGTCAGGGCTGGCCGGAGCCGAAGGGTTAAGGGGGGTCGGGACAATTTAGGGTAACAAGGGGGAGTCGGGGATTCAGATGTCGGGGGCAGCACAGGCCGCCTTTTAGGACCTGAGAACCCTTTTCTGGAGCGGGGGCCAGTGCAACACACCAGAGGCGCGTTGGCCTGGTGCCCGGGCCCTGCGACAGGCCTTCACCCACTTTGGAGGGTCCCGTAATAAATCTACCCATGTTTGGACATATGTGACTTGATCAGGATTTCCCAGCTTTCCAAATACGACCCTGTGGACCTGATAAGCAAGGCAGATGTTAAAAGAGCCCTCCGGAGGCCACGCGGACTCCGACAGGCCACAGGCGACAGGTGACAGGTGACAGGCGGCCGCTCCAGGTCGCGCATGGTGCAGAGGGTCCCTGGAGGCCAGGTCTGCGCGGTTGGCAGCTCAGCGCCCGTCCGAACTCCCGGAAAGGATCGAAAATGCATTGCAAAGGCGATGTGGAGCAGAAGCGCACTGACCCACGCTATCAGACAGACAGACAAGGATCGGCTGAAACACAAAAAGGAAACAGGTGCAGGCCCGAGACCCCAGCCAGTATCCGAAGGATCGAGCCAGAGGCCTCACCGTGCCAAGCGCTGCTCAGGTCCCTCAGAGGGAGCAGAACAGGCACAACCGTCTTGCTGACAAGATCTTTGAGACAGCTCAGTCTAGTCGGTCCGAATGTGCGGATTTATGAGCTTTTGGAGACCATCTCAGGGCCAGAAAGCTCCCCCAGGGAGACGGTTTCCAAAGGCTCTGGTTCCTTTGATTGGTCACCAGTAAAGGGGATCCCGGAGGAGCCCCCAAATGTTACAGGTCACTCTGCATCAGAACCAGATCAGCCAGATAGGAATTTGAATAGAGCCTTTTATTTACTGAGCTCAGGTCCACCAGCCATTTCTCACCCAGGAGAAGGCTGATCGGCCTGGTATGTGTGTGTGGGGGTATTTATAACAGAAATCACATCCAGGTGGGTAAGTGAGTTTGTTATCTAGCACAGAACAGAAAACTACATTCATTTGACACAGCTGCAAACTGTTCATAACTAAAGGATCTTTCACAGCTTAGTGATAAGTGTGTATTTTTACAAGATACATCTTAAGCTGAGTACATTATAGGAGATGGTTAAGGAGGGAGCTTGCTGCCTTGACAAGAAACAGTTATTTATTGTTGAACAGCCTTGAGTTGAGAGGGAGAATACATTCCTTAGAGTAGATAACAGAAAGCACAAAAGTTTTTAAAATAATTTCCCCCAGTTAAGGAACAAAATTCCGTTAACCCTTTTACAAAGACATAGGGGCAGGGGCCTGTCTGCAGGCCAAGGAAAGAGACCTCTTAGGGTATGGGTTCTGCCAACAACTTGACCTTGGTTTTTGAGCCTCCTGAGCTTTCAGGAACTCCTTGTCCAGGCTGCCATCCTTTGTTTGCCTTGGCAAACAAACACCACACCTACTTTTCCAGTTACACAGAAATATCTATATACAGTCCTGGTGAGTGCCAGAGCAATCTTTCTGTGGGTTTACCTCTTCTGTTCCAGAACTTTCTGGATCAGATCCCAGAAAGCCTTGCATTCCTGAATCTTCCTTTCCTGTCATCACTCTGGGTGAACACCCTCTTGTGGTACTGCCCTCTTACGGGAGGGATTCATGGAGCCCTTCTGGGACCTTTGAGTTAGTTCTCACAGGTGGCTTGTTAGTAGAAGAGTAAAGTTGGCCCCATAGCTCTTAGCGTCTTATCTTGTGAAGTGACCTCTCTTGTGATACGTCCTCAGGAAGCTGTCACCAGAGCTGGGCTGGTGCTGGCTGCCTGCCCTTGAGCCCCAAGAACCATGAGCAATGGGGTGCCATTCAAAGTGTGTGAGGGAGGGTAGCTCGACCAGACCTGTCTTGGTAACAGCACTTTGGCACCAGTAGGGAAGGAAGCTGAGTAAAGGGCAGACAGATGGTCTGGTCTTGTGAAGGGGAGCTGGGGTGGGCCTGTTGAAGGCAGGGCATGGAGGATGGAAACCACATTCAGTGGTTGGGTCCCAAGGCCTTGCAACAGATTGACTAGATAATGCAGGTGGGAACATCGATGAAGACAGGCAGATGTCCATGCACCAGGGACAGATCTGCTGTGCAGGAGGGCGTAACAAGCATCAGCAACAGGTTGAGAGAGGGAGCGCACGCAGCCCAGCTGGGGAGTGAGAGGGTATACTGGTTGATACGTTGGGTCAACTTGAGAAATTTAAGTTTAATTAAGTGACTCAGCAGAGAGCCAAGATTCTTAGTTTGTTAACATCCTCATCCTGTGCGAGAGGAGCTTGAGGACACTGTGTGAGCTCTCCACCCCCAGCCCCAGGGGAGCTGGTGTACAATAGGAGGAGGAGAGAGGCTGGCCAGAAGCCACCCTTTGCTCCTCGCTGTTTTCTGCTGCCATGAACTGCTGTTCTCTGCCCTGTGCCACTCTGCCTGGGAGTCAGAAGACTATGGACTGAAACCTCTGCAAACTGTGAGCTAAGTAAACCTTTCCTTTCTTAATTGTGGGTGTTGAGTATTTTGTCCCAGCAACAAATAAAAAGTAGCAGAGACAGAGCTTCCTGGTGGTGAGCTAAAGGCCTGTGTGCCACAGCAAGCATGCAGAGCCTTCTGTCGGCACAAGAGCCAAGTTGGCTGAGCAGCCCAGCGCAGGATTTTCAGGTTTAATCATAGTTCTGGCACTTTCTGATATACATGTGGGCTTTGCATTGCAGTTTAGCACTCAGTCTTTAAAAGATTTGCTATCACTGGCTTAGAGCAAAACTAGGAAACCCTCAGGATGGAGGTTGGAGAATAGCCAAAGAACCAGGCACAATGGTGCACTCCTGTAATCCTACCACCCTGGGGGGTTGAGGCAGAAGGATCTCAAGTTTGAGCCAAACCTGGGCAATTTAGCAATATAGAAAGACCTTGTGTCAAAATAAAAGCTTAAAAAAAAAGGCAGGGGAGCTAGGGATGTGGCTCAGCATAAATACCCTGGGTTTAAAACCAAACCAAGTCAAACAACAGCCATCCCAAGCTAGTCAATATGAGTCAGTTATTTTCTTGAATTCTGGGAGGATTTTGTTTAGGTTTTTGAGACAGGGTCTTGCTATATATAGTTCAGGCTGGGCTTGAACTCACTGTGTAGCCCAGGCTGACCTTGAATTTACAATGATCCTCTTGCCTCAGCCTCTCTAACGCTGGTATTACAGGTGTACACCACTGCAGCAGGCCAAATTTCTTTTCTTCTTTTGGTAGTGGGAATCAAACTCAGAACTTTATGCCTGCCAGGTAGGTGCTTGTGGTGCTGACATATATCCCTGGCCCCACAGGCTGAATTTTGTGAGTTCTCGGAGCACTATTATTGAACTGGATGAGGTTGTTGTGAAAAATGGTCATTTACAGCTAATCAAAAGTACAAGAAGCTGTGTGCTTGTGTTGGCACCTGGAGCAGGAGCTATCTTGCAGGGCTAAGTCTTTAACCCGGGTGATTTCATGCTAACTCTGGGTAGCTGGCATCAGAATTGAAGTTTATCGTTGGATACTCAGTTGGTGTTTGACAGCTGAGTTATTAGTTGGTGTGAAAAAACACACTTGGTGTCAGAAATGTGAACAGAGTGATATATTCATCTTACTCTACTCTCTTCCTCCCCAGAAATGAAATTCTGAGAGAGAGAGAGAGAGAGAGAGAGAGAGAGAACAGTGAAAAAAAAAGAATCACTACGAATCTGACCTACACAGTGAGATCCTGTAGATCCTACAGACCCTGTACCAAATACATACAAAAAGGTAATGTTTACAAGCACTCAAATAGTTAAATACTTAGATATAAATCTGACAAAACAATGCAGGATTTTTACATCGAGAACTCGAACATTCTAATAGAGAAGTGAGTTTATGCTTGTGGTGGATTAAGTAATGTCAACTTATAACACCCTGCTGAATTGAATCAGTATGGAAGGTGATTAGCTGCTGGGTGCCAAAGGCCAACCTGAAGATTGTTGCTAATAGCATAAAGAGAGAGCTGGAGGAGGCGATGGTGTGCCTGGCATGTTTAAAGTTAACATAAAGATTCATGGTGCCCAGAAAGCTGGGTGTAGTGGTGCACTCCTGTAACCCCAGAATTTGGGAGGCTGAGGCAGGAGGACTGCCAGAAGTTTGAGGCCAGCTTGGGCTACCTAGAGAGTTCAAGGCCAGCCTGAACTGTGTACTAAGACCCTGTCTCTGAGAAGAAGAAGAAAAAAAGGGTTCCCGGTTCCCGTCTTCACACACTGCCCACTTGGTATCTGGCTGGGTCAGAGCCATGCTGGTGACCTGGAAGGTGTCCGTCCAGCTTCTGTTCCCTTTGTTGCTTTTGTTTTTCATTACAGTTTGACTCTGGGACTCAAACAGGAGTTCTGCACAAGAATGTCTCACACATGTCCCCGCAGTTTGCTCCTGAAAAAGATGTGCTGTGCTGTGCCCGAGAGCGATAACAAGAGCATGTGCTCTGACCCCGCGGCCTCCTCCATTTATAGCTTCTGCCTGCTGTTCCACATTGTGTCCTTTTGCTGTAATAAGTTTTAACCTAGAATATAGCTTCGTGTGGAATCATAGGGGTCCGTAGCTGTGTGGGATCATTGAGAATAGAAAGTTGATTTTTAAAAATAGAAGTTCAATTTTAAAAATAGTTACTTCTGAAATTTTTAATATGGAGTGACCTTTGTAATTTTCAAGGTATTGGCCAACTCTAGCCAAGTTAGTGAATTTATATGGGTGGAGTTTTTATTGTTTTCCTTTATTAGCCTTTTAGTTGGCGGAGTCTGTAGTGCTAGCTACTGTTTGCTTACCCTCCCTCCCTCCCTCCCCACCTCCCTCCCTCCCTCTCTCCCTCCCTCTTTTCCTTCCTTTCTGGCACGTAGTTTGAATCCAGGTCTTTGCTGAGTGACATCCATAGTTTTTCTTAATTTTTTTATATCTTGGGTCAGGGTCTCACTAAGCTGCCCATGTTTGGCTAGAACTTGGAATCTTCCTGCCTCAGCCTCCCAGAGTGCTGAGATCACAGGTGTGCATTACTGTGGAGAACCACCTGGGGGGCTTTCCTTGCAGGAGGAGCAGCTGTCTCCATTTTGGCTACACTTGACCCTATTTCCATGTATTGTATGGACAGAGTTGGCTAAGCAATGCGTATCAGTCTAGCCAAGCTGCTGGTAGTAGTCTTTAAAGAAGGCAGGCGTGTTTCCCTGGAAACCCCCACCTGCTGCTCCCTTCTGTGAGCCAGGATAAGGAAGGGTGAGGAGCCCGTGCTCCATGCTGTTGGCTGGTATGGGCCTCAAGACAGCGGCCATGGCCTCCTTTTGGTTGGTACCGCCATCTTCCAGTAATTTGCCGAAATGACTAACACAAAGGGCAAGAGGAGGGGAACCTATATATATTTTCCAGGCCTTTTAGAAAACATGAGGTTGTTCCTCTGGCCACATACATGCAAATCTACAAAAAAAGGTGATGTTGTAGACATCAAGGGAATGGGTACTGTGCAAAGGCGAATGCCTCACAAATGTCACCGTGGCAAAACGGGAAGAGGCCACACTACCCAGCATGCTGTCGGCATTTTGTGAACAAGCAAGTTAAGGGCGAGATGCTTGCCCACAGGATTAATGTGCGTACTGAGCATGTTAGACACTAAAAAAGGCATGATAGCTTCCTGAAACGTGTCAAGGAAGATTATCAGAAAAAGGAGGAAGCCGAAGAGAAGGGTACCTGTGTTCAATTGAAGCGCCAGCCTGCCCTTCCCAATGGAAAGGAACCTGAGCTGTTGGAACCCATTCCCTATGAATTCATGGCATAAACTGGGGGTGTTGCTCTGCCATTCAGTATCTAATTGGCAGCTTAAGTGTTCTAGGTTCTACTTAAAAATAAAATCATCCTGTGTTGTAAGGGTGGTTTTCTTAGTTGAGCAGGTATGTGGTGCCTTTTACTTCAGAAATCTTTACAGCAGATTTTCACTGTACCTAGTACTTGTGTCTCGTCTTTACTCTTCAGTGTTTTTCTTGCTAAAAGATATTGCTGAGGTATTGTGCAGGTGTATACCACATATTCAAATATTTACAAAATATTTACATCGGCTTGAAGATCCTGTAAATCATCACGGGGAAAAGATGTATCAAAATGAATGGAAGTCACTTCAGAAACAAATGTAATTCCATTTCAGTTAAATAAATTGTTTAAAGCACCAAAAAGAAAAAAAGAAAAAAGAAAGAAAATATATATTTATTTATTTATGTCTTTTTGAGACAGACTCACTATGCAGTTCAGTCTGGCCTTAAGCTCATTTTGTAGGTCAGGCTGGTCTTGAACTCACAACAATCCTCCTGCCTCAGCTTCCTAAGTGCTGGATTACAGGCATGAGCCACCACGCCTGGCTCGAAAAGAAAAGATAGAGGCTATGACTTCCTGGAGCTTGAAAGATTGCACATCAGAGTTGAAGTACTGACCCCATCTCAATTGTGCAGTGTAATTACTTCCTGCGTATCCTTTTCTCTGCATACTGCAGAGGTGGCTGCAGGCTCCCCCCAGCCCACTCACAGCGCTCACCTACTTCCTGCCGCTCTCACAGGCACTCATCCTCAAGCCACTTCTTCATGAATGAATAAGACCCATGTTGGGCCTTGGGTTGAGGCCTTTGTTCCCGTTGCCATTGTTGTGGTTGGCCTTAGGACCCCTGGGCTCCCCATAACTACAAATATGCCTTAGTGTCCTTATCCTTACCATGGATTACACTGGAAGTGGTAGATTGGAATTAACTCATGAGAATTCCAATAATTTTTAATGGGATTACAAATATAAACTTCTTGAACTGACCCGAGGACCAGGAAGGGTTCTCTTAAACACCACGCCTGGTTTCTGTTACTTTTGATACTGGTGATTTGTGTTTTCCTCTTCTTTTGTCTTGCTAGAGGTTTATGCATTTTACTGATCCTGCAAAGAGGACCTTGCCAGGGAGATGGCTCAGTGGAATAAGCACTTCCCTGGCAAGCACAATGGTCTGAGTTCAATCCCTGGTTCTACCACAAAAAAAAAAAAAAAAAAAAAAAAAAAAAAAAAATCAAAGAGAACCTTATCTTTGTTTCATTAACTTCCTTGTTTTTACTGAGTTTTGTTCCTATCTTCATTATTTCCTTCCTTGGGTTTGTTCTGGATTTGTTTTTTTTTTTTTGTTTTGCCTTGTTTTTTAGTTTTTAGTTCCTTATGTTAGGAACTTTTGAGTTGAGATCTTCCTGTAAACAGTGTTATAAATTAATTCCAGACTTCTTTAGTTTTGTCCTACAAATTTTGAACTGTTGTATTTTCACTTTCATTGAGTTCAATGTTTTTTGTTTTCTTTCTCCTGAGGAAAGTTCTTGCTGGTCTTGAGCTCATTGTGTAGTCCAGGCTGACCTTGAACTCCTAGAGGTCTTCTGGCCTCAGCCTCCTGAGTGCTGGGATCATAGGCAAGTGCCACCAAGCTGGGCTAATGGGATTTTCCTATTTCCCTAGAGATGTCTTCTTTGACCTATGAATTATGTTGTTTGCTATCCATGTGTTTGGAGATTTCCTTAAAGATTTTTGTTACTGATACTTAGTTGGATTCCATTATGGCCAGATGCCACACTTGTTTGTATATTAATTATTCTGAATTTATTGTGAGGTTTTTTTTATGACCTAAGACATAAGCTTTGTCTTAGTCACTTTCCTTGTCCCTGAGACACAACATCCAACACCCACAGCTTAAAGGAGGAGTGGTTTAGTTTTGCTAAAAAATCTGACAGGATTCATCCCGTGGTCTGTTGGTTCTAAGGTGTAGGAAGTTCGTGGGAGAGGGTCTGGCACAGGATAGCTAGCTGCTCATGTCATGCTGTCCAGGAAGCGGAGAGCGGAGGAGGAGCTAGGGAAGGATGTGCACCCTTCTGGGGCGTGCACCCAGTGAACTGCCTAGTCTGACCGGACCCCCTTCCTAACAGGACAAATCCGCTGATGAGCATAGCAGCACCGTCATCCAACCAGCTTCTGGAAGCCCAGCCTCTGCACACAGGAGCCTGTGGCGAGACATCATAAGTGTAAACTGCCACATCTGGTGATCAAAAGAATGTGTACTCGGCTGCTGTGGAGTGTTGTATAAGTATCAGCTAGGTCCTGTGGTTTGATAGTATTCAGGTCATCTATATTTTCGCTGATTTCATGAGGGTCTGAGAGCCAGACCCTTTCCCATGAACTTCCTGCCTTGGAACCAACAGATAAGGGGATGAATCCTGTCTAACTCTATCTATTCTTGAGAGAATGGTGTTAAGGTCTACAGTTCTAATTCAGTGGACTCCTCTCTTCTTTTTTTCAGTTCTGTCAATTATTTTGCTTTTATTCTGGAGCTCTGCTCTTTGCCGCAAATACATTCAGGAATGCTGTGCCTTCTTGTTGGGTGTTGTGGGTAGTATCCCTCTGCATCACTGGTGGTTTTCTATTCTGTGAAATCAACTTTATTTGGCATTAATATAGCCACTTGGTTCCTTTTGATTAATATCGTGTGCTGTATGTATTTTCAAACTACATATATCATTATATTTGAAGTGAGTTTCTTGAATACAGCATATAGTTAGGCCACAAAATCTGCTGTAAAGCTGTCCATGTCTTCTATTTTTATAATTTATATTTCATTTATGTCAGATATTCCAGGGCTTAAGTATGCCATTTGCTTTCTCTAATTTTTAAAATTCCTGTTTCTCTATGATTTTCTGGGAATTTCTTGACCATTTTTTTATACTGTAATCCCATTTGTTTTAGTTATATTGCTTTTGAGTGAATCTCTTGTGCAGTGTTTTTAGTGTCTGCTGTAGGTGTCATATTATACATATATAATAATGCAACATCCTATTGACATTGTTTTGCCATGTCACCTCCCTTCCATGTAGACAGGTCTTTAAGTCCCACTGCTCCCATCTGTAGTTATAATTTCCTTTGCATACAGTGAGAAATTGATGATGGGGGAGATGGCTCAGTGGAATAAGCGCTTCCCTGGCAAGTGCAAGGGCCTGAGTTCAATCCCAAGTTCTGCCAAAAAAAAATCTTTCAACAGTGAGAAACTGATAATGTTATGCTTAGCTCTTCACCATCTCCCACTTTTTCCTTCTTGAGGGCTAAACCTAGGCGAGGGCCTTCACACTGGCCTACATCTCCAGGTTCTCTTGTACCTTTGAGGCAGGGTTCCCCTAAGGTGCCAAGTTGCCTAGGCTTGGCTTAAACCTGTGATCCTCCTGCCTTAGCCTCCCAGAGTACTAGGATTATAGACCTGCGTCATCATGCCTAACTTTCCTCCAGCAAATTCTTATTATGGCAATTAATTTTAGTGGGTCTGTAGTTCTCCCAAATATTCCATTTTTATATTAATTACATCGATATGGAGCATTTATGTGGCAAAGAAAAGTTGAATAAAAAGGCATGATTCAGGAGACCAGTTCTTTTAATACTTTTCTCTTAATACTTTCATACACTCAGAAAACTATCGTCCTAACCAGGCCTTTGAACACTATTAGAACAGCCATTTCTAGGAAAAACCTAAAATTACATTATCAGTGGTATTATTCTAAATGCTTTGGTTATCAGATCAAAGAGGACCATTTCTGTTTTCTCTAAAAAGTTTATTTTAAAAAGAAACCTGCATATCACACATAATTTCCCCACACTTTTTCTGCATTCAAAAAGGAAAGCACAATTGCTAATGTTATGCCTTTTTTCTTTTTTTTTTTTTTTGTCATAGGGCTATTTTTAGAGCAGAGAGAATAGCAGAATATTTTTTTCCTTGTGTAGAATGTGCAGTGCACTGAGGCCTGTACAATCACCAGTCTTGAGATATAGGATGCAATTATTACAATTGGCATTTATTTGATGCTGATTTCTGGATATGCCTCATTATTAAGAGATAAATATGGCTTTTTACAACATAGTTCCAGGAAAACATTCTAGAGGAAGAGGGTGACTCAAAGGACACTGGATCCCATCGAAATGTTATAGGTTTTGTATAATCCCTGATACTAGTGAACATATGTTGTGTTTATCTTCCCCTTTTAACTGGCTACGTGAGGACCTTACAAAGATTTTTTTTTCATTTCCAACTTACCTACTTTTTTCCCACTGAACATTTTTTTTCTCGGCACCAAGGATTGAACTCAGGACCTTGAGCTTGCCAGCAAGCGCTTATTCTACTGAGCTATCTCCCTGGCCCCCAACTAAGCATTTTGAAAAAGAAGTGCTCAAAGGCCTCATATGAGGGGGACTAATTTTATAAGATATTCAAGCAAATTATAGAGTAAAATAATTGAAGTAACTAGGTCCTGGAGAAGGTCCAGAGAGACAATGGTTCAACAAAGAGACCCAATTTAAACAGGAACTTAATAAGAAAGGTAGCATTTCAAAATGGCTGGGAAGTTTCTAAGTGGTGGTAGGAGAACTAGTGAATCATGGGCAGGAGGAGGGAAGCTGGCTCTTATTCCACTTAGATCCAAGACTTCATATAAAAATTACAAAATTACTCTTAAAAAGGGTTCCCATGCTGGGCGTGGTGATACACAAATGGGTTTCCAGCTACTTGGGAGGCTGAGATAGGGTCACTTGAGCCCAGCGTTTTGAGACCTGAGTACCACAGCAAAATCCCATATCCAAATAAAACCAAAACAAACCAAACTTTAACATTTTAATAGGTCTGAATTGGTAAAAGAAATTTGGAAGAGGATTTGCACAAATTCACACAAAGACCGCAAGAAAATCAAACAGGAAATTGTTTATTAGTCCCTTTTAGGTATATATAATGATCACACTCATCATAGGGACTTGGTTGGTACCTGTACCTGACAGATCTTGATCGCTCCCCCATTCCCCTACCCTCATTTACAAAAGGTTTTCATTCTTCTCCCTTCCTTCCTTTCTCCCTCTTCCTTCCCTAGTTCTCCTCTCCATTTGAATATTTTCTTCCTGCTTCATATACATTTGGGGCCTTATTCACACTTACGGTTTCTTGTACCAGAGAAACAAGGCAGTATTTACAGGCGTCCCACTTATTTCACTTAACAGGATTGTTTCAAGGCGAGGGTGCTTCATCTGATGGTATACGGACCAATTCTTCACCCCTGAGAGTCCAGGCCAGAGCAGCACAGGCTCCAGCGTGAGCAGTTGAGGCACTACCCACACGCTTCCTGCGCATCTTCTGTATGTGGCGGCCTTGGGAGAGGCGCTTTGCCTTCAGGCATCGCCCTGGATCCCAGATCCAGAAGGGCAGAAGGTGGCGGGTGGGCGGAAACTCAAGGGACGTGGGGCAGAGGCTGCTTTCAGTAATAAACTTCTTAGAAGCCCAAGTCTGCTTCATCTCATTTACTACAACTGCCCCTTGCGTGCTTGGAAGTGTGGGGAAGTGAAGGTTGTTTTTCAATTTCCATTGTATAAAAAGTACACAAATCATAAATACATAATGGACTGCACACGGTGAACCTGCCCACATGGTCAGTATTGAGAGGGAGAAACAGGATTGACTGTATAGGAACTCCCTGCTTGCTCTTCCCCTTTGCTATTTTTTTTTTTTTTTTTTTTTTTTTGTACTGGGGATTGAACTCAGGACCTTGCACTTGTACTTGCCAGGCAGGCACTTATGCCTGCTGAGCTATCTCCCTGACTCCCAGACAGTATTTTTAATAGGTCATTGTGACCAAAGTTGAGTTCATTAAGGAAAAGAGAAAGCACAGTGATTTGTCACAAACATTATTTTATATATTTTCCCAGAGGCACTCTAACCATTTCCTCAAAGTCTTACATTATCAGTTTGAGCCATTTCATTTTAGAGACAGGGTCTTGCTATGCAGCTCAGTGTGAACTCACTGTATATACAGCCCAGGCTGGCCTAGAACTCAGTGATCCTCCTGCCCAGCCAGCCTCCTGAGTGCTAGGATTACAGGCATGTGGCACCACACTCAACTGATACATTTTCATGTCCGGCAGGGAAAAGGGCTTATACACTGTCTGTGAGGTGGTGGTCCTCATGGGGTGCTGGCCAGGGCCCCATTTTTGGAGGTCTGTGAATACAGAAACATCCTAGAATGTCTTTTGGGAAAATCTGCAATTCAACTTACATTTTTAAGAAGTAAGATAACTCCCAAGTAAGAAATATATGGCCAAGTCTTGGAACAAGAGTCAGGATTTACTCAGTATTAGAGCATGCCTCACATTGGGCTGTTTCCTTTGAGGGACCCACATGCTGAACCGAGAACATTCATCTTGGAGAGAATCCCTGCAGACATTGGAGATTCTTTGGCATTCCCAAAGGACACCACTGCTTCCTGAGCAACAGAAACAAAAGTGATAATGTGATAGGGCGCTCAAGAAAGCAAGGGCGTGCAACATCAGAGAATTCACACTGGAGGAAAAGTGCCTGCATGCAGTGGAGAGAAAAGAAGGCCTTCACATGGTGCTCCCAGCTAATTCAAAATCTGGAGTTTTGCAGCAGACAAGATAGAACTTCCGGTCAGAGTTTTACCCTTCGGCGATGTCAGAGAACTCATCTGGAACTAAGCTGGTCATGGTTTGAATATGCAAAACCATGAGTGTACTGAGCCAGATCATTCACCCTGGAGAGGGGTGGTGAGTGCAGGCAGTGTGGAAAATCACCGAGGGAGGGCTTTGCGCTTTCTCATCACTGGAGAATTCACAGGAAAGGAACTCTCAGCAAGACCGTGGGAGAGCTTTCAGGCAGTCATCAGGCTGCTTCATCCCAGAGAAAGGCTTTGATGAGGAGGAGCAGGGAAAAGTCTCAGTTCTCATTATTGGATTTCAAAGAACCCTAAGGGATGTACAGGAACTTTCTGGGCCAATTCAGGGTTAATTAAGTACCAGACTAAAGTACCAATTCTATTACCATGCAGGGACTTAAACTTTATCCCCAAAAGAGCTTCCACTCCTTTCTTATTTTTATGTATTTAGCACAGGGTCCACATGGTCTCACTACGCAGATCGGACTCCTACTGATCCTCCTGTTTTCAGTCTCCCAGGTGCTGGGATTACAGGCTTGCACCACCATGCCTGGTCTCAATTGCAGGCTCAGCACACCCTAGGGCAGGGCCCACCTGTACACAAGGCCTTTCTCTTATTATCTACAGGCTTTTCATTTTTGTCTCTAATGACTCCTCTTTTTTTATTCCTTTTAAAAGCTTAAGTTTGCCCTACTAGGTATGTGATGCATTTCAGTTGAATGAGTGATGTTATAGCATAGGCTCATACAACTTTCCTGGATTTGGGGACAGGGCCCCTTAGGGAGGGAGGACAGAACCTCACTGAGAGGAGCTGGGCTCAGTGACAGATTCTGGTGGTCACCACTTCTAATATCATCCTGACACACCTAAGGCTAGACCTGTAGCTCTGATGACCTATTATGACCACATCTCTCCACTGCTGAAGGTTATGCTGAGCTAGGAAATGAGGTGCATGGCTTTTCTCAGGGTTTGAATGCAACAGAACAATTTGCCTTTGTCACATACATTCTGAAAACACCAGTCCAGTCTCTGTATCATATTTTAAAGAATGGAGTTGTGAGGCCATCTTTCCCAAGGGAAGGGAAGGATGAGGCATATTTCTTGTCATAGAATCGCAAAACCAAGAGGAAACTTTCTCTAGTCCACATTCACCAACTGCTCTCTTGCCTGCCAATCTAACTCTCCTTCCTAGACGAGCAGTCTAAGTCTCCCAAAATACATCCTTGCCTCCCACTATCTGAACTTCCCAAGTGCGTTAGCAGTGACTCAGGTATTGTGCATTTCTGGCTCCTGGCTTTACTTGGAAAAGACAGAAAGAAAAGGTAGATGGAAAAGGTGGGGAAACTGAGGAGTGCCATACAAGGCAACGAGCAGAATGCCACAAGTCAGGAGTCTCTGTTCCCAAGATGGTCTAAAAACATCAAGGCTGGGCTGGGGAGATGGCTCAGTGGAATAAGTGCTTCCCTGGTAAGCTCAAGGACCTGAGTTCACTCCCCAGTTCCGCAAAAAAAAAAAAAAAAAAGAAAGAAAGAAAATCAAAGCCGCTTGCACAGCAAGGCCCAGGTCCCCAGTCTAGTTTCAGCAAACTTCATCTACTACAGAGACCTCAAACTCCCAGCTGTGGGTGCCAGCATCACTCCAGAATTCACCCACCTTCTTGCTCCTTCCATGGCTTCTTCTCAACCCTTCTGAACTTGTCCTCCTACAATTCATCACTGAGCCCGTCTCAAAAGACTCATACTCAGACAGCTGGGACCTTCCCAAATACTCGTCTTTCTTTGTCCACGTGCTGGGACCAAGTGCTGGGATTGCCCTGCAGGTGGCGAGCAATCCTGAGCTGTACTTCTCACCACCCCAGAACACTTTCTTTCATTGGTGGCTAGGTGGATTTCCCACTTGCAGCTGAAGTAAGAGCCAGAGGGCAATAAGAAAAGCTATGGGGGAGATGACACAAAGGCTCTGAGAACATCTCAGGCTGTAAAAAGCCTCTAGAGGTCTGCTTAGAAAAGACCTTTAATCTATATGGCTGACATGCTGGAAGCCAGTGGTTCCGGGGTAAGTATAGCGGGTCAAGAACACCATCAAGGACCTGGGCTCCTTCTCTGAGTCACTGCCTCAACAGGCTGGCTTTTCCTGTGTCTCACAGTCTCATGGACTCAAGACTCCCAGCCATTTCCACAGAGTTTAATACAGCACTGTCACATGGTTTCCAAGCCAAGTGTCATACATGTGACATGCATGGCTGAGGCTGGGCTGGGCAGGCCATAGGTGTGAGGGCAGCTCTGGGGCTGTTACCTCTCTCTAGCTTCTACCAGCTCTACTCAGGTTGGCCTTTCATCTTCTTGCAAAAAAACAAGTCTATTTTTATCTCCATTATAGCCTGTTTCGTTTTTCTTCATTCAAACTGGAATTTTGGGTGGCACACTGGTCCATCAGGCCTGCTCACTCTCCTGACATCTTGTCACACATTGTCAGGATGGTGTCCAGTGTTTCTGAGTCAGATAACTTCAAAAGTCATTGGCCAGCATATGCTGGGTCCTAATGCAATGAACCGTGCACACACCCTACAGTCCCATGGCATGGCACAGCCACCAGGGCAGCAGGGTTGGGGGCAAACAGGCAGAGGGGAGCCCAGTGGAGAGGACCAAAGGTGAAGCAAACAAGATGAGCTGCCCTGGTGAGTGTTCCATGGAAGCGTAAAGGCCATCGAGGACACCTTGGACCCAGTGGATGCCACCAGGACCGGAGCAATGTGCTAGAGGACACAAACAAGACTCCATCCCAGCTATTCCAGCCAATCCCATGGAGGTTCTGGGCACAGTGGGGTGGAAACTGACCCTAATGCCTGGCCTATGGAACTGAGAGCAGTCAGATTCCCAAGTCTGCCATGACTCACTATTCCACAGCTCCCACAGCAGACTCCAATGATACTGGAGGGAACCTGACGTCTCAGGAATGTGACTTTCACAGGGTTGGAAATGCTCACTGTGAGACTCGGTCTCTTGGAAACCCTCGTGCAGCTTTGACAAGCTCAAGATGGTGGAGGTGGAACTATTTCCAGATGGCCCTTGACCCAGCCAGAACATGTACTGGTGATTCCAGCAAGTGGAATTAAAAACACTGCAGGGGCCAGGGAGATGGCTCAGTAGAATAAGCGCTTCCCTGGCAAGTGCAAGGGCCTGAGTTCAATCCCCCATTCCACCAAAAAACAAACAAAAAAAAACACTGAAGGTGGGAGGCAGACCTTCGAATCCTGGCTCCTCTAATTAGCTCTGTGATTCAATCAGGCCACTGAACTTCTTTGCATCTTATTTCCTTCATTTGCAACACAAGGGCAGGAACATGGCTGTCTCAAAGGGCTGTGGGGAAGAGTAACTGAGATATTGCGTGTGACACTCTCAGCACAGGGGACTTACATGCACTGACTGCTCATATTTTCTGGCTGGGAACTCAAGTGATGTCCTCCTGGTGGGGAGGGGGTAGGGAATGGCACGGGGACAACCCGACTTCACAGCTCTCCGTCTGACAAGCTTGGTCGGTTGATTTTTTATTTATTTATTTGAGACCTAGTGTCCTGAACAGCTTCCTGAGAGGCCTTTGAGAGGCCTTTTCCAGCTTCCTGGGAAGGCCCGGGCTAGGGTCAACCCCTAGACCTTTGTTCCTCCAAAAGCTTTCACTCTGTTACCCCCTTTGATCTCTTCTACTTGTTTGCCCCATATCTTATCGGCTGTGGCCTCCAGCCAGTAATTGCTCAAGCAATTTGAGAGAATATTCTGGAGGCTTATAAATGACATTCCAGCTATAAACTGCCAGAAGTGGAGCACATGAGGACAGTGACTGGCTGTCTTTTGTGGTCCAGATAGCATGTGGTCTCTGTTAAACCAACAGTGGCAGCTGGCAGGCCCACCCTCCTAACACCCGAGCTCCAACCTGCCACCTGCTCAGCCACTCTAAGTGACCATTCTTCCTGTCCTGCCAGGCACAGGTTTGGCTATAAGGGAGCTCCAAGCTGCATAAACTCTTGAATTCAGACAATGTGCCCTTATTTTTCAGGGGAGACAGAGATTTTGTAACTAACAAGAGGAAAGAGGCTTTTTCTGTACTTCCTATGTGGGACCTAGAAGTTAGCCACATGCCAAGGGGAGGAAGTCACAAGGTGCACAGGGGACACAGTAATTATTCACCTCTGTCCTCCAGGTTCTCTGCATGAGCTCAGAAATAGGCCTTGCCCGTGAAAGCCCCAGGTGGTCCCTGAGCCAGGCTCACTTGTCAGTACCTCTGCAAGGGTGTTTCCAGCCTCTACCCTCCTCATGGGTACTCCCAGGCCAGTGCAATTTCTGATGAGTAACCTCTCCATGCAACCTGGGGCAATGGGGGCCAGGCCTCCATCTGTTACCTTCTGGGGCTTCAGAGCTAACCTGCTGGCCTGCTTGGAATGGGGGCTGGGGAGGAAGGGGTGACAGTAAGTAGGTCACTTTCCTCCCTGTGTGACGTTGAATTTAGTCAATGGCAAACGTCCTGAACCATCTGCCTGGACCGTATCATCTGCAGCTGCTGAGACAGCCTCATCCCTGGGTGCGCCATGCTCAGGGGTGCTGTGGAGAATCCAAATGATGAGATGCCATTTCTCCACTGGGAGTTTAAACCTGTTGGAGAAGAAAAAGACATAACCACATCATAAAGGTAGAGAACACAACCTGGGTCAAGCAGGTTTTTCAGGCAGTGAATTCTAGAAATATGAGGACAGGACAAGAGATGAACTGCAGCCCAGAGGGTCCCAAGAAGGGAAGAGGGGAAGGTGGGCACCTTAAAGGATGTAGGGTGGCCAAGGTGGTGCCACTGCACGAGTGCTTGGCATCCTGGGAGCTGCAGCTGCACCCTGGGCCTTCTGTCCACTGCCTGCAGCTGAAGGGATGGGAGTCTGTGCATCCCAGAAGGGATGGGAGTTTGTGCACAGGCACGGAGATCTGTGTCAGCAATGGAGGTTTGTGACCCTCCTTTCTCACCACGTCACAGCAGTGTCAGGCCAGGATCTGGTCATGTTTTGTGCTGGGAAAGATACTGCTTTGGGGCCACTTGAAGAGATGTTAAACCCAATCTCCCTCCACTGGCACAATGCACATGGCCAAACATTTGGACAGGATTCTGGCAGAAAATCAAAGAGCTCATGCAGCAGGGGAAATCTTTGAATATTATGAATAGGGGAAATTTCCATTCATCCCATAATTCACGCTAGAGAGAGACTTGCTGAATGGCTCCCATAGATGAAGCTCTGCTGGAGGGGAGCAGGCACAGACAGGAGAAAAATCACAGGGTGGAGAGCGCACGAAATGAGCCTGAACCTACGTCACAGCTCGTGCGCATCCTGGACGCACGAAATGATGTTCCAGAAAGCACCACCTTGCCGGCACCTGATGAGCCACTGCAAACGAGTCCTTTGAATGTGATGAATTGGGGGCGGTGATCATTTGAGAAGAAATCAGCCCTTATTCATCGCTGAGGTTCCGGCTGGAGAGCGGGCGGACGGTCGTCACAGATGACGAAGCTCGGGGTGCCCCCATCTCCAAGACAGGGAGACCAGGGAGGGAGCTGAGGATGCGGCATGTGTGGGGGTGCACTGAGCATTTGTGACTTCAAATGTTCACCCAACAGAGAGCCATGAAGAAGGCTGTGAATGCAGAAAGTGGTCTTGTCCGTGCCCAGACTTTCAGTAGCAGGAATAGAAGGCAGATAGGCTCTGCCTGTGAAGAATGCAGGCTCCTTGGGGACAGTGTGCCAGGAGACGGGCAGCCCTATGGTGGGATCCCTGGTGACCACTGGCAGAGGTGCCTGGCACTGTGCAGAAGGCAAGAAGCAGGCTCTGCAGCTCTCGGAGTTTCCCTTCCACAGCACCCGCAAGTTTCCATCACCTTTCTCCTCCTCCTTCCCTCAGTCAAGCTGTGGCCACTTCCTTCCTTGCCTTTGCCTTTCGGGGCATCCTGGCCCTGCACCTGCAGGGGCTCTGCTCAGTCTATGACCCCCTTGCACGTGACCCTGTCCACGTAACCCCAGGCTGGTGCTGCGGCTGACTACTCGTTTGTTCATCCCTTCTCTGCATATCCTTGTAATACCTGCTCTGTGGGGTGCCTCACCCCTATCTGCCCTGGGACACACAATGGGAAGGAGGGGGTGTTTGTGACAAGTGGCCTGGGTAAACTAGAGAAGATCAGGGGCCGGGGCCTAGCAGCACCCTGGAAATGTAAAGGGTGTCTGTGTCTCTGAGTTCCCCAGGGAAGTGCAGGCAGGGGCAGCACTGGCAGGGAGGAAGATCTGACTCTCACCAAATCCCAGGGTCTTCCCTCCACCAGACAGACAGGGTCCTTCAGCCATGGCATTCCTCAGGCCAGGCTTCCAGAGACTTCCAGGACAGCGAGGGATACCTGGTGAGTACAAGTGCCAGGGTAAGGATTGAGAGAAAAGCACTGGGAACAGGGAAGGCCCACTTATTCTTTCAATTGCGCACACAGGCCCCCTTTACTGCACTCACAAGCATGAAGAGTGCCAGGCCCTGTGCTAGTAGCTGGGATCTGAGTGGATAGTACTCACATAAAGTCAAATGTGGTGGCACACACCTGTAATCCAGAGTCCTGGGAGGTTGAGGCAGGAGGATTATAAGTTCAAGTGCAGCCTAGGCAACTTAGCCATTAAGGAAGGCACTGTCTCAAAATAGAAAATAAAAAGAGGTAGGATGTAGCTCAGTGTGGAGGCCTTTGGTTCAATCTTAAGTATAAGGGAAAAAAGAATAAAAGAAAAAGGTAGCCCTGCTTTCAGGAGCTCCCTTCTAGAAGGCAGGCAGACAGTTCAGTGTGCCAAGTGATTTGCAACGGGAAGTGCTGGGCCAGACACTCCAAGGAGACGCATACAGACTGATGCATGGTGCTGACTGAGGGAAGAGGCCACATCCTGAGCCTGGGAGGCTGAGGCAGAAGGACTGTAGTCCAAGCAGGCAAATCTGAGGCCTGCTTGGACTACATAGGGAGACTCTGTCTCAAAAAGGCAAAAACAAAACAAAACAACAAAAAAACTGCTGGAGACCCACTGGGGAGCAAGAAGACCTGCTGCTGCAGGGAGAGTGGAGGGCAGGCCCTGTGAGGTTAGCTGTGAAGGGTGCTGGGCTGCAGGTATGGCTTGGCAGCTTTTTCTTTTCTTTCTTTTTCTCTAGAAGCTCATGGCTGAGACAAGAACAGATTTGTGCGAAGATTCATTAAACTCAGGCAGATGTGGTCCAAATGTGAGGGTGTGTGTTTTGCCTCCTTTTTATCACAAAGCAAGGTTTCCAAGAAGTGCAGTGAACAGGATAAGCTACAAGGGGCGCTTTCCATAGAGCTCCTGTTCCCCAACTGAGGAACCAGGGAGGGCTGCTAACGCCAAAGGGCTTTGGGGATCGTTTGTGGGCAAACATTGCCCTCTGGTGGCCAAGGGTGGCACTGCCCTGATGAGCCGGAACTTCTGTAGGTCCTCATTGGAAATTGGTTGAAATTAGGCATGGGGCTGCAGAGCTTGTGGACCCCAGGAGGTTCCCCACTCTGCTTTCAGAGAGATGATCACTGGGGAATGTATGTATGCATATGTATACCCATATGGTTAGAAAGTGCCCACAAGATGTTACAATATAGGTGACTAATCTTTTTTCATATTTTTACTCCATTTTATGCATTTATTTTATCATCCTGGGACTGAACCTAGAGCCTTACACATGCTAGGTGAGGCATAAGCACCTGCCTGGCAAGTGCAAAGTCTTGAGTTCCATCCCCAGTACTGAAAACAAAAACAACAAACAAACAAAAAACCCAGCTAGGCGAGTGCTCTAGCACTGAGCTATACCCCCAGCAACACCTCCCTTTTATTATTTCAGACAAGGCCATGCTAAGTTGCCCAGGGTGGCCTAGAACTTTCAATCCTCCTACATCAGCTTCCTGCACAATTGGGATTACAGGTATGCCCCACCATGCTGGGCACAGACATTACTTTTGTTGACAAGAGGAAATACATTATTTTAAAGAGCAGAAGGTATAGAAAAGTGACTTGGGAGAAGCCCTGGGTGTAGGCCAAGAGGCTGATGTCCAAGCTGAGGGGCAGGTGTGCTCCTGTCCAAACCTGGATGGCTCCCCAGCCAAGAGAGGCCTGCTGGGGACTGGGCTTCCTGAGCCTCTCGGGCCTCCTTCTCTGTGCCCTTCAGCTCCTGCACGCAGACTCTCCTACTTTTCAGGCCTGCTCCAGGGAAGGGTCCAAACCTATCTCCAATGCACCATATGTGAACTTCACTCTATCCAGTTACCAGGAAGATAAACTCTACAGAGGTGTTGTGTGAGTTGAGAGCCAGGTACAGCGGTGGTGTAAATCTGTAATTCCAGCCCTTGGGAGAACAAGGCAGGAGGATCATGAATTTGAAACTAGTCTGGCCTGCTTCATGTCAAAGCTGGCCTGGATATAGTGAGACCCTGCCTCAAAACCAAACACATGTGTTTTGTAAAAATGCCACACATATACATATGCACAGAGGTAGGGTTGGCTAGAGACATGGAAACTGGAGGGCTGACGGACTGACAGTTCTTTGTGACCCACCAGCCACCCTAGTCCTAGTAAATTGCCCTGGTGACTCTGGCCTACAGTGCCCTTCCTGCTACTCGGCCCCTGGGCACTGGCTCACGTGTCTCTGCAGTGTTTCTTGACTTCTGAACCTGCTAGCCAATGGGTGTGGCTCAATCATGGGATATCTCCAGAGACCCAGCAGGGGCCTGTGCTTGTGAATAACCCTGCCAGGTCACTCCCAGGTATGGATTCCTGATAGGTCACGCACCTGGGCCTGGTAGGCCTTTCCAGGGGCCCTGGGCTCACTGGCTTTGCTCCTAGCAAGGGGAAGTGCCCTTGGAGGGTGCTGCCAGTCTCCCCTTTCTAGCACAGTCATCTGTAGGTCAGAATGATACCCTTACCCCTGACGGGTGCTTGGGGGTCCCTGGAGCATGGGCGGGGTCTGCTCAGGCATTGGTCACATGTGCATACACATCACACACCAAAGGGTCTTACCGTGATAGGGCAAGGGGCCCACCTGGCCGCTGGGTCACTGTCCTCCCTCCTCACCTACATGAAGCTCTACAGAAGAAAGGCCTCTGCTGCCAGCAGAAGGGACTGAAACATTCCAAGCTGCTCCTAGTTTGGTGGCTGTGTGAAGTCACCCACAGGATCCTCTTTCAGAAAGTCCCCGATGGGAGGTAAACTCCTTGTTCTGTTCTGAAGCCAGAAAATCCCAGTAAGTGGACCCTTGACTTACGAACTCCATGTGTTCTAAGAGCTGGTTGTGACTATTTTCCCCATAACAGAAATACCTGTAATGCATTCCAAACCTCCCAAAGAACCCCTTAACTAATCTTTTCAAAATAAAAGACATTGTACTAATGTGTGAATTTATCAGAAACACCAATAATTTTCCTAGTGTACTCACCAAAATGTTATACAATGTGCCCAGTTTGCCAGAAACAATTTCATACTGTACATTTCATTCCAGTTGACCTCTTGGTGGACTGACAGCCGGTGGGCAGCTTGTAACACTTGGGTGAGCTGAATCAGCGTGGGGCTGGGTACCGAAGGCCCGCCTGAAGACTGCTGCCAACAACATAAAAATGAAAACTGGAGAGGAAGAAGGAAAGAAGCTGGGAGCTGTTGGTTTTCTTGGAGGAGCTTGTCATGCTGGCTTCCCTGATAAGAACTTAGCTGTTCTCTTTGTCAAAGCAGCTTGGCACCTTATCGCTGAGGTACTTATCGGGGGAGCTCTGGCTCTCTGAGCACTGCTTCCTGACTCCAGTGCAGATCCCTGAGCCTGCTAGCCCAGAGCCTTCATCCTGCTGGCACAGACTTCCTGGCTTCTACCACTGACTTTTGGGCCTTTCAAGCACAGATCCTTGGAATAGGCCTGCATGAGATGTTGTCATGGGCTCTAGGTCTTCAGCTGGACTCATGCAGGACACTGCCGTGGGACTCAGGTCCTCAGCTGGATTCTTTGGGTCTTCAATGTATAGAAAGATTTCCTGTACTTTCTTTGCATATGACCTTTTGGGTGACTATAAAATCATCCTATAAATTATGTGTCCAGTATTGTCTCACCTTGCAAATCCTGACTACATCATCCTTGGCTTGCAGGAAGGATGAAATGAAAGGTGCTTGTTTCTTTTGGAAGAGTCCTCTTCCATGAGAACATCAGGAATCTGGCTCTCCTATGTCCTTTCCTGGGGAAAGCCTGCTTCTGGCTCACTAGGTCTCAACCTTCTCAGAACTAAAAACTGGTCTAAGGTTTTCTGTATGGCTTTTTTTTTTTTTTTTTTTTTGCAGAACCAGGGATTGAACTCAGGCCCTTGCACTTGCCAGGGAAGCACTTATTCCACTGAACCATCTCCCTGGCCCCACTCTGTATGGCTTTAACACTTTTGTAATATGACACACCACTGTCACTAAGCAAGTGAATGCAATAACTGGCTGTGAGGGATTTCTCTTCAAATGTTTGTAGCTCTGTCCATTTTTTTAGGATTTCCTTTCTTTCGGAAGAATTCTGTAGCACTGATCACTGCTACTCCCCCTCCTCTTCAGAAAGCTCCTCACTGCCCTGCTCTGTTGCTCAGTCAGAGTTGCTGGAGTACCTCTGTAGACAGTTCCTCTGAGTATTCCTCCACCAGTTCCTCAGTGTCACCACTGTCTGCCTGCAAGCCAATGGACTCTGCTGTAGTGACACTGTCATTGACCACAGGGTTAGTGGAAGGCTCAGACTGCTCTTCACAGCCTTTAGTCTCTTTCTCCTATATGATTGTAAGGCACACTTTCTTCCAGGCAGATCTCAGTGTCTTCAAAAGACAATAGCCCATGATTTCTCAACTAATCCCACACTGGAAGGGATGATGCAATGTTCCTTCCAGAACATTAAGGGTTACATCTGTATTATAAAGACCATCAGAAAGCACTTCAGGTACAGTTCCTTAGTATATAGCTTTTTACAATAGTTATCACCTGTGGGTACACAGGCTGCAGTAGAGGAGTTGTATTAGGTGGGAGCATGTCAATTGAGAGCCGTAGGAATACTTCAGCCAATCCTTCCAAATCCCATGGTTGAATAGGAGCGCTGTCCACGAGGAGGAGAGCCTTTGTCTTCTAGATATTTTTTAACAGTAGGACAGAAAGCCTCCCTGATCCACTCAAGGAAAAATACCATTGTCACCCAGACTTTTGTGTTAGATCCCCACATATTCCTAGCCTATTCTTCATGACTACATTTTCTGAACACTCTAGGAGTCTCAGAGTGATAAACTAAGAGAAACTTTATGTTGAGGTTACCACTCCTATTGGCCCATAGCAATAAGTTTAACCTATTCTTCATAGGCTTGCAGCCTGGCATCTTCTCCTCTTCCCAGGTAATGCTTTCCTAGGCATTTTTCTTCTGGAACAGGCCAGTTTCATCACAGTTGAAACTTGATGAGAACAAAAGCCATTTCGCTGTAGCACTGTTTCAGAGTGGTGTATGGAATTTTCAGCAGCCCTTTTGAGCCCTGGCTGTTTCACCATGCCTAGTTATGCTATGCACCCCCGTTCTTGCTTTAAAATTGCAAAACCAACCCTTGATGGCATAAAACACTTCACCATTATTACTTGTTGATGGATTATCTTTTATGAAATTTGCATTTAGAGCCCTTTTTTTAATAGACTCAGGCTATCGCCTGCCATCTGCCTTTCGTTTATCCACACCAATAGCCTCTACCTCCATTGATTGTGACTAATTTGAGTAACACCTTTAGCAATGCTAGCTGCCTTATAAAAATCTTTTCTCTGTGAGATTGTTGAGATGTGGTTTTCAACATGCTGTACATATTACTGATATTAGTCACATGAATGTCATGTATTTTTCCACAATTTCTTCTTTTTGATTGTGATTGCTTTCTTTTCCTTTCCTTCTTTCTTTTCTAGAGTTTTTGGGACCATCCTGATAGCAGTAACTATACCAGTTATATAAAGCACTGACTGAAATCATATTCACAAACACATGATCTGGGCTCAGACTGCCACTTATGTAGGTTCACATATGGTTATCTGGCATTGTGAATCTTTGGTGAGAAGATGAGAAAACAAGGGACTACGGTGACAGGTGGGGAACAAGAGACTAAGGTGACAGGTGGGGAAGGGGCTGGGAGGAGACTTGAGGTCTGCTGGCTCCACATTTGAGGCTGTAGCTGCCTACAGGGTGTGGGCAAATAACTCTAAGGGCAGAGCCAGTAGGGGCACCTGGCCTTTCAGGGTACGAGCTATCCAGAAGTTGCAGCCCTGGGTAGGTCCAAGGCTCCAGCAGGGGAACTTGGCCTGCTTGGGAAGGTGAAGGCAGGGTAAGTAACACCCAGGGCTGAGCTGGGCTACAGGCAACAGTCTTGCATTGGACAAAGACCCATATGCACTGTAAACAGCAAGGAAAGGTAACTTTCATGTGTCAGCACCCTGCCATTTATGAACTACCGTCTGACCTGTTGTGTTTTCTTTGTGAGGTCAATATTAGAGATCCAACCCAAGGCCTTTACACTGAGCTCTATCACCAGCCATTTTTATTTTTTTATTTAGAGTCTCACCAAGTTGCCAAGGCTCCCAGAGTGCTGGGACTGCAGCATGTGCCGCCATGCCACTTCTCATCTGTTATTTCACTTGACACTTACAGATGCTCAAGGGTCAAAGGACTTGCTGATGACAGCACAGCCAGTCTGCAGGAGCCAGGGCCTGACCCCAGCTGGTTCTGGGCCCAGGTGGCTATATCTGAGTGGGTGGTGAAAATGGAGAAAAGATGGAGTGCGGGCTACCTACCATGCTACAGGATGACACATGGAAGACCTTGATACTGTGCACAGCACTAACCCTTTAGGAGTGGAGGCCATGCAGGCTCCGGTGGAGGTGGGAGAGGTCTGTCTCCCCTCTGGTGTCCTCCGATGTCCTTGGGGCTCTTGGAGCTCTAAGCTCTTAGGCCACAGTGATGGCCACACTTAGCTCATCTGTAGCTGGAATATTCCCTCCTGCCTTTGACACTGGAAGCCAGGGTCCTGCTTCTTACCATAGCTCCAAGGAGTGATGCTCCGAAAGCCACAGTTAGACAAGGTCTCCGTGGGCTGAAGAGGGTGATGCTGTGACTTGTTCACTCACGGCGCAGCTGCCATTTTCTCCGGAGAATTTCCTGTTTTGGAGACAAGAAAGAATATGGAGAGCTCTAAAAGAAAGTGGGATTATTTGCTTTTATTTTTCTTTTAATCAAGTGTCTTGCTAGACTTTCCCTAACCTCTGCAGTATATCTCTTTAAAATTACTTTCTGGGGGCCAGGGAGATGGCTCAGTGGAATAAGTGCTTGCCTGGCAAGTGCAAGGGTCTGAGTTCAATCCCCAGTGTCACAAAAAAAAAAAAAAAAAAAAAAAATTAGTTTCTGGGGCTGGGGTTGTACCTCAATGGTGTAGGCTTGGTGGGCTTGCATTAGGGCCAGACTTCATCCCCAGAGCTAAAACAAAATAAGACAAATTACAAAGGGAAAAACCCTTGTATAATTCTATTTCCCAGAGACAGTCTAAAGGTAAATCATCTAATTAAAAAAAAATATTTCTTCAGTGTTGGGAACTGAGATATATCCCTAGACTATTTTTTATTTTTCATTTTAAGACAGGGTCTTGCTAAGTTGCTAAATTGCCTATATTGAGCTTAAACTTGTGATCCTCTTGCCTCAATGTCTCCAAGGGCTGGGATTATAGGTGTGTACTACCATGCCTGGCTTCATTCAACTTTTGATAAAAGTCATAGTTTAGAAAACCAAATAACTTTATTATAAAGAAATATAATTTAGATATCATGACTGTATTTCCTAGATTTTACAACAAATGTTTTTGTTTCAAATACCCTATCTTATTGTTCTTTAAAACCATTAGTACAGCCAAGAAATTTCTATTTTTCAGAATCTAAGCCACCTGTCCCTGACAGAGAATGTTAGACTCCTTGTTATAGTTTTCTTACTTACACATTTTGGTGGTACTGGGGGTTTCTGTACCGAGCTATATCCTCAGCCTTTTTAATGTATATATGCATGTGATTCTCGAGACAGCATCACTACATAAAGTCATTAAATTGAGACACTCACTGAGCCACTACATTGCTAGGCTGGGCTCCACTCTGCAATCCTCCTGCTTCAGCCTCCCAGAGTGCAGGGATTACAGACAGCACCACACCTGGCCTTATTAGTTTTCTATTGCTGTGTAAGATTTCCCTGAAACTTAGCAGCACACAGCAACACACTTTTATGACCCTACACAGCTCCCAAGGGCTGGGTGCCTGGGAGTGGCTCAAGCTGAGTGGTGCCAGGTCAGGGTTCTTCCTGAGGTTGAAGCCAAGTTGTCTGCTGAGCCTGAGAATGTTTTTAAACTTTGGATTTGTGTCTCCAGAGATAACAGTTCTTCTAGGAATGCAATATAGAAAGATAACAAGTTTCAGGGCCTTGAGGATCATATCTCTCAGCAAGAAGGTATAGTACTGCATGCAGGAGTTTCAAGAATAGATTTAGTGGGCTGGGGAAGATGGCTCAGTGGAATAAGTGCTTCCCTGGCAAGTGCAAAGGCCTGAGTTCAGTCCCTGGTTCTGCCAAAAAAAAAAAAAAAAAAAAAAAAAAAAAAAAATTTAGCAAGACTATGTCTCACAGTAAGTGACTGGGGATATAGCTCAGTGGTAGTGCTTACTAGCATGTTCAAGGCCCTATGTCAAATCCCTAGGAATTGCAAAAACTTGCCTAAAAGTATAAAACCGACAATTCTGTACTGAGAAAGGTGAGTATACATTTTTCTGTAGAAAATGGTTAAAAATTGATTTAAATAATGACTTCAAGGAAGCTTAACCACAGAAAAGTGAACTCAGGAGGTGGGGAAAATCCCATTTGGAGATCAGTCAGAGTCTGATTTATGCCCAAAGATAAAATACAGTGGCACCTTGGTTCATGAACTTAATTCCTTCCACAATTCTGGTGGCAAGTTGAATCGGATGAGAACCAGATCAAATGTACAGGACCTGAGATGAGGAAAACAGGTGTAGGGTCAAAACCATTCTGGTGTTTCTTTGGAGGCCCACCCTGTCCTTGTTTTCACAGATCAGTTCTCTCTTCTCCTCCCCGGGGATCTTGTGTCGCTGAATTCTCTCTCATCCTCTAGGAGGAATGGCACACCTTCCTTGCATAGGACACACTCCTTGCTAGAGCTCTTCAATGGGCTCCTTGCTGTGCCTCTCTGGCAGCTGCCACCTGGGCAGAGCACGCC
The DNA here is from genome assembly GCA_004027165.1 of Ctenomys sociabilis. Lineage (NCBI taxonomy): Eukaryota > Metazoa > Chordata > Mammalia > Rodentia > Ctenomyidae > Ctenomys > Ctenomys sociabilis. Next base: position 104,828 of record PVKA01002003.1, on the reverse strand, counting down.
TCCCTGGGACAGTGCTAACTGGAGTGTGAATGTCACCCTGCTGCTGGATGATTCCTGGGCAAAGTCTCTTCCCACAACAGTCCTGTTCTTCCTTTTTCCCCCTTCTGACTTCTGTCCTGCATTCCAGGACCCTGGGGATCTGTGACATGGGGACTTTCGCTGATGCCACTCTTGACTGTGAAAGTGAAGAGGTTCACTTGTGCCACAGGGGGGTCACACTCCACAGAAAAGCCTTACGGGCTCCAGTATTTTTTGGACTTCTTGAATCACATTCAAATATATTTTTTAAATTAAAAAAACACCTTGATTTTGCAAATATTCAGTTCCACTAAAGTAGAGAGAATACAATAGCATGACCCTTACACTTGTCACCCAGTTCCATTAAGAATGCACTTGCTATTGGACTGGCGATATAGCCTGGCAAGCACAAGGTCTTGAGTTTGATTCTCAGTCCTCCCCCACCAAAAGAAAGTCCCTGAAGAATTCATTTGCTGGGCTGGTGAGATAGCTCAGTGGACTAAGCACCCACTTTGGGAAGTCCAAGGACCAGGGTTCAATCCCTGGCACCACATGCGCCAGCCCCGCCCTCAGGCCTGCTGAGCTGGCCACCAAGACCAGGCGTTGGTGGCACGTGCCTGTAATCCCAGCATTGGGAAGGCTGAAAACAGGAGGATCACTACGAGTTGTAGTGAGATCCTGTACATCCTTGTATCTTCCAGGATGCAAATGGGGTATTTTAAAGCAAATGCCTGGTCTAGCCGTGGTCTAGGGAGGAAGAAGTTGACACATGGGATAATGGCTGCTGTCTGCCTCCCTGATCCCAGAACTCACACGGTGCTATGGAGAAAAGGTTGTTCACAGTATAAACAGGTAACCAGCAATGAAAAAACCTGCCTGTTGCAATGGAAAACACTTATAAGGAACCTGTTAAGAAGTGTATCTTGTGTGGGAAACACATGGATTATAGGAATGTACAGCTTTTGTCCCAGTTTATTTCTCCATATACTGGCTGCATTCATGGGAGACATACCAGGTCTTTGAGGGAAGAAACAGAAAGAAGTTTCAAAAGCTATTAAGAGAGCTCAAATAATAGGGTTTATGCCAGTTGTGTACAATGATCCTGAGTATCTCAGACATCCTAAAATTTGCAACATCAAATATCGGGAGCAAATTTCATAAAGTTATTACCAGTAAACTCACTTCGTTGTAAGCAGTAGTTGTATGTCATTATTGAATCATATTAACCTTTGGGTAGAAAAGTGTTTGAAGGGGGGCCGAGAGATGGCTTAGTAGAATAAGTGCTTCCCTGGCAAGTGCAAGGGTCTGAGTTCAATTCCCAGTTCCATGAAAAAAAAAAAAGGGTTTGAAGACTGAAGCTTCCTCCACACACCACTGAGTAGATTGTGTACTTGAAATGCTGATACTTGTTACGTTGTATATGCCTTGAATAAAAGTGGCCCTGGATGATCTGTCACCTAAAAATAAAATAATAAAAAAATAAAGCAAATGCCTGCTGGTACGAGAGCTCAGTGGCATAAGTGCCTGCCTTGCAAGCACAAAATCTGAGTTCGAGTCCTAGAATCCCCCTACAAAAAGAAGTATAAAGCAAATGCCAGATAGCACACGTTTGTTCCTCTGATGGATAACCCTTTGTGTGCCTCGAGCAGAGGATTAAAATCATACAGAACAGAATTCAAATGTGTACAATAGTTTAGTCATTTCTGTGTACATTTGTTGGCCAGGATCAGTCTCAACAATGATCACCAACTGAACACTACTTTTCTTTCAATATGGTTCTCTAGGGTCCTATTTCTTTATTTTAAAATTGTTTCGTGTGGCATTGGGAATTGAACCCAGAGCCTTTGTGCCAAGCCTTACACCCTTTTTTATTTGGAGGACAAACTTTTTTTTTTTTTTTTTTTTGTCTTTTCGAGACAGAGTCTCACTGTGCAGTTCAGGCTGGCCTTAAGCTCACTTTGTAGCTCAGGCTGGTCTTGAACTCACAAGCCTCCTGCCTCAGCCTCCCAAGTGCTGGGATTACAGGCATGCACCACCACGCCCGGCGACAATCTTGCTAAGTTACTAAAATTGTCCGAATTGGGCTCAAACTTGTGATCTTACTGCCTCAGCCTCCTAGACTGCAGGAGTTGCTGGCATGCACCACCACACCAGGCTCATATGATCCTAAATTATCTCAACTAAACATTTTAAGCAGTAATTCCTTAATACTGTTTTTTTGTTTTGTAGAACCGGGGATTGAACTCAGGCCCAGGCAAGCGTTTATTCTACTGAGCCACCTCCCTGGCCCCTACAATTTTTTAAAAAAACACTGTGGGGCTGGGGAGATAGCTCAATAAGTGCAGGATTCTGAGTTCAATCCCCGGTACTGCAAAATAAATAAATAAATAAATAAGAAAGTAAAATAAAACAAACTACATTGTAATTTGCTTATTGAAATCCTGCATTGTTTATACTCAAACAAAAGCATACTTCTTGACTGCTCGCCTCGGTTCCCCCTTTTGTAGCAGAAGAGGACTGGACATGAGGGGGTCTGGGGCCTCCACTCTGAACCTCTGCGAGCCCATAGGACCGACAGCATCCTTTGAGCGATTATAGCCAGAAATGGGCTCCGCGGGAACCTGCTTTGCAAGCCGAGCCAAGAGGAGCGGGAGCCCAGGTCTGGAGGGCGGAACCAGGCTGGCTCAGAGGCGGGGCGACGGTGACATCCCTCCCTACCGTGGCGGCCACTGCCCCCTGGCGGGTCCCGGAGGACCAGCCACCCTGGCACCGACTCAAGGTTAGAGGCCGAGGTAACCCAAAAGGTGGTTTACTGTAGGACAGGAGCTCCTCCTCGTGCTATGGGCGAAAGGGGCTGCTTACTCAGTCCGCGGCGCGTGCCGTTGCCTGCAGTGGCCGTTGGCGGACACTAACTGTAGCTGTATGGCGGCTACGGCGTGCAGCCGGCTTCGGCTTAACTACAACTCCCAGAGTTCTGTGCTACAACCGGGTTACCACAGATACAGGCCAGGCGGGTTCTTTGGCATTCCAGCAGTTGGTGGCTCGGACCTCCAGGTTGCCGTGGCTACCCTCCAGGCTTCAAAACTGGCTGTCTACGCTCTTCCCGCCCTCCGACCCTTACCTGTGGAGACCACGAAATTTTACCACGGCCTGTGGGTAGGCTGAACTACATCTCCCAGAATGCTCCGAGCACACACCACTTCCGATTGCGAGCAACTTGTTCTCATGGAACCATCTCAGTGTATTTGGGCCACTGAAGCCCCTAGGAATAGAGAAACAGAAGTTAGAGAAAATGTCTAGAGAAATTACTTTGCAATAAAGCAATGTCGGAGGGCATGTCTCCTAATCTGCCTTTTCCGTTTGTGTGGATTTTGAGGGCCAGCGCAAGCGGCGCACAGCCCTATGGGAAGTGCACGAGACGCTACTCCCAAGAACTATGGGAAACATTTCTACAAGTTCCCCCCCCAGCCCACTTGCACCCCCTCAGATTAGCTCCCGAACTCACGCCTAACACGGAGAACGTAGGGCTCTTGACTCTTCCACTCCCATTTTGAATAGATGTTTGCCTCCTAAATATTTAACAGAAGCTATCCTTTTCTCTCCGTGTCCACCCTCACTGGTGCGTTTCACACATTGTGATTTTCCTAAGTGGAGTTTATCCTCAGTCTCTTCCTATTCGGTCTATTCTACATTCTTCATCCACCACAGTAACCTGCCCTTGCTCTGCTGAAGGTTCTTCAATGCCTAACAGAATCAAGTCAACCTTTTTGGACTGCTGTGTATTAGACCTTTAGGGACTCTATTCTCATATAGAAGAATCATAGATTGTTCCTTGTTTGTGTTTGAGTCTTCGAAACGTAGAACTCAATTTACTGCTTTTAACAGTCACACCCGAAAAAGAATGATAAACTCCCCATGCATTGAATTTGTGAGATACATATATTCTTAAAGTTAGAAGTGGTGGTACACATTCCTGTAACCCCACCTACTTAGGAAGCCCAGGTAGGAGAATTACCTACCACGAGGCGAACCTGTGCGATTTAGCTAGGCCATGTGTTGAAGAGAGAAAGGTTGTGGGTGTAGCTCAGTGGTACAGTGCTTGCCTAACTTCGAGGCTCTGGATTTAATTTTCAGAATAGGCTGTGGGTATCACAAATTTTATATGTAAATATAAGAAATGGGTTATATACTTTTCAACAACACCTTGAATATCTAACATCTATTACTCCTAATCCAAAGAGTACATCTGCATTGAAGCTCGAGATAGGACAAAGCCTACCCCAGGGCCTAGATAAGAATGAACTATTAGAATGCAGGAAGAGAAATGATGTGTTGCTCACTTCAAAGCTTTAGAAACTTTCCCTTTGAAGTGGGAATAGTTGGCAGACATAACATTTCCACTGGCTTTTAACTTTAGTAGGAAGAATGGTCCATATCACTAATGTAGAGAATTAACTGATAATGCAGTTTAGATATGTCATACCAAAAGTATGTAATTTGTCCTTAACATTTAAAAGCTGTTTCCTCCTTCCTCATTTATTTCTTTGGTTTTGGTTTCAAAAACATGAATTTTTTTTTCTTCTTTAATGAAAAGGTGCATTTGTTGAGAAAGTGTAAGCCATGGCCAGAATATTTATGTAATTCTCAACAATTAGGCAGAGAAGGCTGAAGTCAAGGTCTAAAAGAACCATACCTCAGTAATTTTCTGAAATAATACATGCCTGGTTGCTTTTTCAATGGGCCATCAAGAGTGTTACTTTTCAATCGAGTTCCTACATGATGAGTTGTCAAGAAAACGCCACTCTTTGTCATAATGATTTCCTTTCTTAAGATATAGAAGGGCTTTCCAGTGTTCACAGAATATAATGATCTCTATGGGCTTTGCCTGACCAATTTTGAGATCCAGGGCAGTCAACTTACAGTGCATGAGAATAAGTGGTCAGTTTTTAACAATGGATGGAACTTCAGAACACTACTTGTCATTTGGTTCAAAGAACTATGATGTTAGTTGCATGTGCAACACTCTCAACAGCCATTGCCAGCCTGGATTCAAACCTACTTAATGTAGTCCTTATTTGCCCTGCTTTATTGTAGTGTGTACTATCCAGCTTTCTGTTACTATAACAAAATAACTGATAGCAAATTTAACACCACTAAAATTTTGTTTTTGGCTTATAGTCTTGGAGGATTCAATCCAATGTTGGTCACACTGGTTTTGGGTCTGTAGTGAGATAGCAGATCATGGCTGGGGGAATAGAACACAGCAAATCTACTCATCTCATGGTAGTAGAGAAGTGAAAAGAGAAACAAGACCAGTGTCCACAATCTACTTTGGAGGCATGTCCCCAAGGACCTAGTCTCTCAACTAGGAACCAGCTCTTCATGATTCTTACCACCTTCCAACAGCAGTAAGATGGGGTCTAAGCTTTTCACATATGGCCCTTTGAGACATAGTTAAGATGCAAATCATAGCCCTGTAGTTATTGTTGCTTTACCAGTCTCAGAGGGTATCTTACTTTCTCCTTGGTAAGATACAATGCCTGACACAACTTAAGGAGAGGTTTAGGCTTCTGTTGTCTCATGTTTTCAGGTCATAGTTGTCAGGCTCCAAGGTAGATATGGCATGCTGCAACACTCTGGGTGAATACACCCTTCCTTCTTTGCAAAGAACCACATAAAACAGGTTATATACCAGGCAGTTGTTGAAAATATTCTGACATAGGTTGGCGGTTGGCAGGAACTTAGCCCTGTAGTTACTCTAAAGCAAAGCTTAGTGTTATTAATTCAGCATTCTTGGTGATTTTATAGAAAATAACTACTGTGAATAACAAGAATGAGCTTATCTCAAGATTTCACTCATGGTTCTGGAAGCCAGAAGTCCAAAATCAGTATTACCAGATCCAAGTAAGATGCCACCAGGGCCATGTTCCCTCTGGAGGTTCCAGCAGAGCCCATTTCTTGCCCCTTTCAGGTTTTGGGGCTCTTCTCATGACTTGGTTTGTGGCTAAGTCACGGCAGTGTCTTCAATTCTCTTTCTGTTCTATCCCCATGTTGCTTTTCCCTATCTCTCAAATTTACCTCTATTACAGCACCTTTATAATTACATTTGGGGTTCACAGAGATAACCAATTATAAAAGATGAAGACTACTAGTTGTTGTTGTGGTTATGCTGGGAACTGAACACTAGGGCTCTGGACTAAAATGTATGTCTGCCCCTTTTTAGTTTTTATTTTGACTCAGGGTCTTGTTGAGTTGCTAAGTTACTCAGGCTAGTCTAAAACTTGCAATCTTCCTGCTTCAGCTTCCCACAGTATTGGCATCACAGGAATGAGATAACATGCTCAGCCTTTTTTTTCTTTTTTAAACTAAAACATAGTACTTAAGTTTCTGACTCTACTTCAGTATTATTTAGAAAAAAAGGAAGACTGTATGGGGAAAGGGGTCCCCCACCCAGGTACCAGGGATCAAACTGGGAACTTTGTGCTTGCCAGGCAGGCGCTTATACCACCTACCTATATTCCCAGAGGTCACTGGGGAAAGTTTTGTTGGTTTCATCATATTGTATACAGTCAATAGCTAGAAGAGTGTCTTACACACTCTAGGTGTGTAACTAGGTGCTCAACTAGTTGGAATTTGTTGACTGAATCCAGGAATGAAGATTATATCCAAACCAATACACCTGGATTAAACTGCTGTTGGGTCTTGGGGCTATGATATCTACAGTTCCACAATTTTTACAGTTGACATATGTGAAAGGGTGGGGATCCCTCAATTTTTCAGCTTTTTGGAAAGGCCTGGGGTCATGGAATCAGAATCCAGTGAAAGAATTTTCCTACCTGAACTAAGGATAGAAGATAGCATGAGACAGTTCCTGGCTCACTGCTACCTTCTGGAAGAAGAGGACAATTTTTTCTGTTGGCACAGGGACAAGAAAGTATGAGCAGCTGGGTATGACTGCAGTTCTGTGTGCAGGAGCAGCTGACTGCATCGGAAGCTGAATGTCCAGGGGGAGGCTGTTAGGTGATGATTGACATCTCCTCCCTGTCTCTGCTCTCAGACATGGAACTGATAATGTTTTTCAAGTATTTCATGAACTCCATCCGGATCTCCTCAGGCTCATCCTCAAGATTGGAGTGCACCAGCTTCAACTTGTTCAGTGGTGACGCTTAAAAAGAAGAATCATGTCAGTTAGGTGTGAGCTGTCCACAAGGGGTCCTCTCTAGCTCCCAATGACCTAGACTTCTAGAGGTCTAGTAGTTTAACTTTCTAAAGTCCAGAGATAAAGTTGTGTCTTAACACAGCAGAGAAAGGTTTCATAATGCTGCCCCTGGCAACAGGGCAAGAACTACACCAGCCACCTTCTGTAGTTTTGTTTTTGTGGTGCTAGGGATGGAACTTGTGGCCCCATGTACACTAGGCAAGGGTTCTGCCATTGGCCTGCACCCCCAGCTCTTTCTCTGTGCTCTTAACCCAGGAATGGATTCTCCCCATACTGTTTCTGAATATCTGAAAAAAAAGAAAAAAAAAAAAAAAAAAAAAAAAAAAAAAAAAAAAAAAAAAAAAAAAAAAAAAAAATATATATATATATATATATATATATATATATATATATATATAATTTTTGAGACAGAGTCACACTATGCAATTCAGGCTGGCCCTGAGCTCACTTTGTAGCTCAGGCTGGTCTGGAACTCACAATGATCATCCACTTGTCTCAGCTTTCCAAGTGCTGGGAATTACAGGTGTGCGCCACCATGCCTGGGTATTTCTGAATATATTGTGAGTTATTTTCCAGGACCACTTTTGTCACCTTGCTCATGTGTCATGTTAAGCTTTGAAGGCTTTCTTGGCCTGTCAGGAAGGTAGGAATATACCAGCAGGACCAATGAATAGTGAACACCAGCTTCCCCTCTCTTGGAGTCCGTCTGCTATTCAGTCCCCACATGCTGGCCTGGGTGGCTCTTTAACACACACCTACACATGGTAGGTGCTTAGTGGCTGCACAAAGCCAATGGGCTCAAAGACAGTAATACATGGGTGCCCTAAATGCTGGCAAGAGGAGGCGAGGAAACTGAAGTCTCCTTACACAAAGACAGGCTCCCCATGTTGCCTCCAGAGCCTGGTTTGTGATGTGCGATTAGCAGGCACTGAGAATCCTGTAAGAACTGCTGCTGGACAAAGCAGGAATACCACATCTCAATTTCCTTCAGGTGGCTCGGGATGTCGGCATTGAAAACAATCACCACCCCGTGGGCATCCTTCATCAGTGCCGGCCAGCAGGACTCAAACCTGGAAAACAGAAAGGGAGTTGGAGCAAGAGTTAGGTCACCCTGGTTTCTAGCAGCATTTTATTGCACTTCATTCGAATTTCTTTTGTGGTGTTAGGGATCGAACCCAGGACCTCAAGTATGGTAGGCAAGCACTCCACCCCTGAGCTACATCTCAGCCCTGATATTTCAGTCACTAGACAGCAGATCTTAGAAGAAAGCATACTTAGCATCGCCGCCACAGTCCCAGAGCTCAAACTCACACCCTGTGCCCTTGTTGCTGGAGACATTTGGGTTCTCAAATTCCAGGATCCTAAAAATAAAAACAGCAGCAGAGAAACCACTACTTAGGAAGCACTTTAGGAATGCCAAAACCCCAGCAAGTAGGAGGTGGGTGATGGTTGGTGGTGTTTTAGGACATGGGCCGGCAGGCTAACCTCACTCCTTGGGTTGGGTTGTATTCGGTGATGTCGGAAGATTCAGTCAGAAAGTTGGCCAGAACAGTTTTTCCACTCTGTGAAAATGAAAGTGAATAAAGGTCTCTGTTGAAAAACAAAAGGATAAACCATAAAGATCCCTCTCCATAGCTGGCTTGGAATGTAGTGTGGTCCTACAAGGCCATAAACCATGCTGGCTTGCTTTGTCGTGGTAGGCACAGCCTGGTCTGGGAACCAGGAGATCTGAGAGTCTAGGCTTTGTTGGTGAGGCAACTTTAACCAGATGGATTCCCCCATGCAGCTCTCAACTACCAAACCTAAGAACAGAAAAAAATACCATGTGTGTCTCTCTTGCCTGTTCCTCTCTATACCATCAGGAAACTAGTCAGTTATAGGTATGAAGCCACTGAGGCTCAGAGAGGGGAAAGGAATTCTTTGAGGTCATACAGAGAATCAAGATCAGAGCTGAGGGTTCAGGGAGATGGCTCAGTAGAATAAGCATTTGTCTGGCAAGCGCAAGGGCCTGAGTTCAATCCTTGGTTCCGCAAAAAAAAAAAAAAAAAGATCAGAGCTGGGCCCAGGGCCAGGGTCTGGCAGTGCCACAGTTCCACAGAGAGCAGTTTCTCTCTATGTAATATGAAAGTAATGCACATCCCCACGTGAAATAGCCACAGAACCAAAAAATAGCCTTCCTCATTCCAACCATTCTTTGATCTGTCCCATTCCCTCATGATTTTTTCCAGTCTTTTCTATGTATTTGCATCATTCATAGAACTTTATATGTCTGAATATATAAAAAACTTTTTTTATCACTTTCAAAGAAAGGCAGTCTCTTTAGCTTGGATGCTTATAAAAATGTCTCCCAAATGGAGTGTGGTGGTGATTGCCTGTAATCCCAGTATTCTGGGAGGCTGGGCCAGGAGAATACTGGACAGCCCAGCAACTTGGTGATTTGGGAAGATGCCATCTCAACACCCCCCCTCAAACAAACAGGGGGCTGAACACATATTCAATGCAAAAGCTCTGTTTTTAATCTTCAGGACTGAAAAAAAAAATCAAAACCAAAAACATAAATACAAACCCCTCCCACTCTCCTGCACTCTCAGATACTTTATTCTGAGCAGCAACCACTTGGCTAGAATGATCCCGATCAATGCTAGTTTGGGAGACTTTGAGAGGTCCATTGATAGAATCAAAAAAAATAAAAGAGAGGGTGGGGACTCAACACTATTTTAGTAATTTTCCCTAAAGATGAAGCCTTACAAATTACATATGATCTAAATAAACATAGCAAGTGATGGTGTTGTAGAGGTCACGCATGTTTATTTTTAAGGCTGAATAAATGAAGCAAACGCTCTGAGATTACTGGAACAGGCTCTGGGTTTGAATACATTTCTAGGAGTGAAGCCATACACAGATTCAAAAGTGCTGTTTCTAAACTACTTAGATAGGGGAAAGATGATGTTTCCTGTCTGGAAGACAGGTAAGAGGGACAGGAAAGTTGGTGAGACTGGAAGCAGGAACTGAGGTACACTTTCTTGTTAATGCTGGGAGAAGCCTGCCAGGAGCTCAGCATTGTTTTCTCTTCTAGATACTTAGAAATTTTCATAATTATGAAAAAGAGATTTCAACACTTGTTCTTTATAATTCTTAAAATTTTGTCTTGTAGAGATCTCTGTATCAGTATGCATAGAATTACCTCCTTTTCAGGCCAGTGGTGCAATGGATAATGCGTCTGACTGCAGATCAGGAGATTTTAGAATTACCTCATTTTACTTAATTGTTAGAAAGTCTTTGAAAGTAGGAATGTATTGCTGGACCTGGTGTCACATGCCTATAATCCCAGCATTTAGAAGGCTGATGTAGAAGGATTGCCAGGAGTTTGAGGCCAGCCTGGGCTACACAGTGAATTTTAGGGGAATTCTGGACTATATAGTGAGAACCTGTCTCAAAAAACAAACAAACAAAAAAGGGCCAGCTATATAGCAGATTAAAGCACCTGCAAGCAGGTGCAGGGGCCGGGAGTTCGATCCCCAGGCCTGCTGCAATGGCCCTGCCCCTGTCTCTGTGGCATGCTGAGATGACAATTGAGACTGTGTGTGGTGGTGCTCACCTGTAATCCCAGCTCTTGGGAGGCTGTAAACAGGAGGATCACTATGAGTCCAATCTAGTAGTGAGACCCTGAACACCCTGTAGACCCTTCCCTAAAATACAAATCAAAACAAAAAAACCCAACCAAAGCCAGGCGTGTTGGTGCATGCCTGTAATCCCAGCACTCGGGAGGCTGAGGCAGGAGGATTGTTGTGAGTTCAAGACCAGCCTGAGCTACAAAGTGAGCTTAAGGCCAGCCTGAACTGCATAATGAGACCCTGTCTCAAAAAAAAAAAAAAAAAAAAAAAACAAACAAAAAAAAAAAAAACCAACCAAACAGAAAAACCCATAGGGAAGTATCTTAGTTTTTAGACACTATCATTGGTGAATAAGAACACAGAAACGCTCTTAGGTATAATAATGATTACTGTATCAAAAGTGAGGCACATCTAACTTTTAATTATTTGCTCTCCATATTATCCCTGGGATGGCAGCTCAACTTGTAATTCAAGTCCTCCAAAGGCTGAGGCAGGAGGATCATGAGTTTGAGGCCAGCCTGGACTCAGTGAATCTCTGTCTTAAAAAACAAAAACCAAAAAAAAAAAAAAACAAAAACAAAAGACAAACAAACAAACAAAAAACACCAAGTTATTAGAATCTCTGCAACAGACTCCCAGACACTCACCTTCCTACATGCATTTTAACACTGCATATTATCAATCTTAAACTTTCCTCATCCAATTTGATAGACAAATAAATAGCATCTTTTTGTTTTAATCACTGTCCCTGTGACTGTGAGATCGCGTGTCTTCTCATACGTAGTTACTGGATAGTTTCATTTCCCAATTTTAATTGTGTGTAGTGCCTTTGCTTGATCTGTGATTGAACTGTTTCTGTTTACTGGGTTTTAAAATTTCCTTGTATAGTTTATCTAAGGATCCTTTCTTGTAATACATTTTGCAAATACTTTCCTCAGGCTTTAACTTCACTATTATTTCTTCTAAGCCATCTTCATTTTTGTGTTGTGGTTAAAATCTTCCCTAGCTCAAGATAAAAACACTCCCCACACTGACATGAATCCATAGTTGTTCTCCAGGTGTGGTCTGTGCACCAGCAACATTAGTACCACTCTAGAGGAGTAACAGCAAACTTTTTAGAGCTTTCAGTAACAGATGCTGTAGCACTAGGTTTGCCACCACTGCCCTAGACTACTATCATCAGCAAAATCCAACTCACAGGTCCATCCTGGGTCTCATGAAATAAAAAACGCTGGAGTAGGAGGACCCAGTGATCTGCATTTTAATACCCTCCAGGTGATCTGGAAGCATGCTGAAGTTGGACGATACTCGTCTATCAATTTTTGTTTTGGCTGGCTCAAGCTGCCTTAGGGGCAGTCTGGTTCGGCCTGTGGAGCTGAGGATCGAACTGGGATCCCCTGCACCTGACTGAGTTTACCAAGCAGGCACTTTAAACAATTGAGCTAGCCCGCAAGCCCCCTTCGTCTATCACTTCTAGTGTTTTCCCCCATACACTTAACTTTAGTCTATCTGCATTTTATTTTTGCGTACACCACAAAGTGCATATACACGTGGGAAGCCTGGCTACTACTGTTACGCACATACATCAGTAGCCAAGTGTTCCAAACCATGTAATAAATAATCTCGTTTTCCCTTCTAGCTCTCTGGCCCCACAAACATCTATTAGGGATAACGGAACGGCAAAAAATGAGTCCAAAGACCCAGGATCCAGTTCCAAAGACGTCATTTACTATGGTGGGGCCTTCAGGCGTCTAAATACCAGGTTCTAGCCAGGCATAGTGGAGTATACCTGTAATTCGAGCTCCTAGCTCCGGAGGTTGAGGCAGGCGGATGGCTGCAAGTTCGAGGCCAGCCTGGGCTACATAGTGAGTACAAGGCCAGTCTGAACTGCATAGTGAAGCCCTGTCTCAAAAAAAAAAAAAAGTGAACACCGGGTCCCTTTCCATCTCACGGAGTTCCTGGTAGGCTCCCCTGGGTGGCAGCTTTAAGACGCGGTTGTCACCTCCTGGGCGGTTGCTTAAACAAGACACAGACTAAGGGGATGCCCTCGTGTCCCTTTACGCCCTGCTAGTCAGTCCCGCAGCCGCGCCGAGTCTAGCCTCACCTCGCAGGGCCCCACGAAGAGGATCTTGGCCTTCAGCATCTCTGTCGCCGCCTGGAGCACCGCAGAGTAGGCCTGCCGGCATCCAGGGACGCAGCGCGTCTTCCCCGAGTGAATCTCCGCGCTGAGCCAGCCTTTGTTTCCATGGCGACCGGGAGCGACCCGCAGAGGCTGTCGGGATTAGGTACTTCCGGGAGCGGCGGGCGGAAAGGACGCGAGTGGAGAGCGAGATGGAGGAAAGGCGCGCAACTGGAGCTGCTGAAGAGCTTCTGGGCGCGAGGCTCGGGGTTCACCAGTCCCGCTTCTCTTTGTAGAGACGTGGAAAATGGGACTCCAGGAGGGGGCGCAGTGGCCGGCCCCCAATATTAGTTATTTAGCCCTAAACCGAGTCCTCAGCTGGTGACTTGAGCTGGGCACTGAGCCTCTGGCTTCTGTGTCACACTTGGATGCTGCTGCCCATATTGGGATCCCATTTAACTCAGCTTTGTCCCAGAGGAGAAAAAACTAAAGTAAAAGAAGGCAAGAAACAGGTCTCCAGGCTCTTACAAGGGTAGTCACCACTCACAGTTAACTAAGATCTGGGAGAATCCAAAAAGGCATTGTTTCGTCACTACGGGTGTTTGGGAATATTCCTGCTAAATTAGGCCAGCCTTAAATTTCGTAGCCAGAGCATATGATGTAGTTTTAGAAATAAATGGTACTTGTTTACTTTTGGTACAAACTCATTTTCTTTTCCTTTTTTGCTTTGTCTCCTGGCCCACACACTTGACCTCTTGCGTATCCTCCTTGTGACTTGAAATGTTCATTCCAGTGACAAGACAGCCAAGTATATTTTTAGCAGGAGCTCACGATAACCTAGGGTACACTCCTCAGTGTTTTTCTTCATACATCTCACGCATGGCTGTTCTCTGTACCTGTGGATCTAGAAGAGGTCGCTAAAACAGGACAACTGATTTTGGCTGAAGCTTTAAAGACTGACAATAGACATCACACGTCTTTAGATTTTTGTCTGTCTCTTGGGAGCTAGTACATCACCTGAAAGTTATTGAGTTATACAAGGTTGAAGAAGAGAGGAAGAATTTCTTTGGAGAGAATGCTGTTTGCTTGCCTTAGGTCAGGTAAAGAGAGATGGAGATCAGAACACATGTGTCCCTCAGAATTTGGGCAGCCTGAGGATAAGGATGAGAAGTTGTAGGGAAGTGTGGTCCAAGAGTAAAGACAGAGGATATGCTGGTAGTAGCCAAGGATGCAGGAGATTTTCCCTAGGAAACTGAGCTGGGTGGGAGTTGGCTCTGAGTTATTTAGGAAAGAGGTTCCTTGGACTACTGACCAGTACTCATTTATGGTCTGTTAGGAACTGGGCCACACAGTAGGAGGTGAGAGGTAAATGAGGGAGGGAAACTTCAACTGTTTACAGCCAGCCCTCACAACAGGCCATTGTGTGTCCTCCTGCCTCCCAGCAGCTCAGTGGGGCTTCCATTTCCACCCTTCTGTGAGGTGGCTGCTCTTGAGAGGGATCTGGGTTCCCAGTTCTGTTTGAATCATTCCCAGAACACCTCCTCCACCTCTCACCCCTGTCTGTGGAAACACTTTCATCATCATCATCATCATCATCATCAGTAGTAGTAGTAGTATTTTAGGGAAGGGTCCACAGGGTGTTTTGGTCTCACTACTAGGTCGGACTTATAGTGATACTCCTGCTTACAGCCTCCCAAGAACTGGGATTACTGACACACTCCACCATGCCTAGTCTCAATTGCCATCTCATTGTGCCCCAAGGGCGGGTGGGTGGGGGCCTGCACAGCAGTCTTCAGGGATCAAATCCTCTCCCTGGCCCCCTGGAGCCTGCTTGTAGGCACTGAGCTATATGGCCAGCCCTTAAACCATATGTTTAAAGATGTGTAAATCCTTCACTTCCAGTGCTAGGTGGAGGAGGCACCTATTCTCAGTTGGTGAAAAATGAAGATGGCATGGAAATAATCTGGAGGAGCTTTGCATTTTGCTTGGGAATTAATATTGCTGAAACAAAAGCCAGCTACAGTAGCAACAAGGTGCTCTGGAGATGCAGGATTGGAAAGTCTAGGGCTAGTGTGCAGTTCTACAGTGGCTCAGACATCAGGCTCTTTTGATTTTTTTTTTCCTGCTGGTTCTTTGTCCTCCTGCGTGTTGCCGTGTGGTCACAAAGTGGCTGGTGTGCTTCCAGCCGTCATGCTAGCAATTAAGGAATGAAGGGAGAGGGACAGTTCCTGTGCCAGTTGAGTCTCTTCCTATTCATAAATCTATTCATAAGGAACTGTTGTGGTTTGTGTCTAGTTGTCCCCCCAAAGACTCATTCAGTCACTGGGACAGGCTTCTAGAGTTTGTGATTGATTCATGGTGTAATGCTGGGATTATGGGTGTGTTACACCCACCCCAGGGTGTGTCATCTGAACACAATATAAGGAAGGGAGTGAGGCTTGCTAGCTGCCTCAGTCGCTGCTCCTCCCATTTCTTTCTGCTGTTTTCTGCCACCATGAACTGCTGCCCTCTGTCATATGCTACTCTGCCTTGGAGTCAGCTGAGTATGGACTGACATCTCCACTATCTGTGAGCTAAGCCTTTCTTTCCTTAATTTTTGGTGTTGGGTATTTGTGCCAGCAACAAAAGAAAAGTAACTGAGACACCCCGCTACCCATAATCCTAGAAAACCTCAGTTGCACTTTTTGTCACTGTAGTTTTATTTTTGGTTGCTCAGGAATGTCATATAAGTGGTCTCACTCAATATTTTACTCTTTGTGTCTGGCTCTTTTTACTCAAACAATATCAATAGTTTACTCTCTTTATTGTTTAGTAGTATTTCCACGTATGGAGATACCATAATTTTCTTTGTTCACTCATCTGTTGGACATTTGGCTGAATCTCATTGCCAGGACACAACACCCGACACCACCTGAAGAGGAGAGGGCTATATTGGCTCACAGTTGCAGTCCACGGTCAGCTGCCTCCATGAGAGAAATGGCCTGGCAGAGGGGCCTGGTGGAGGAAAACTTGCTCACATCTTGGTGACCAGGAAGTGGAGCAAAAGAAGAGCCAAGGAAAGACATGAGCATTTCCGGGTCATGCCTCTAACCAGGTTCCACCTCTTGACAGCAAGTCATTTTAGCAGCCCCATGATCCAGTCACCTTCCAGAAGCTCAGCCTCTCAGCCCCTGTGAGATCTTCTTTGGTGGAGGTTATTCTTATTCTAAGCCATAACAGCTTAAGTGTTCGGCTAATGTCAGTAAAGTGGGTACAAATAAAGCACTGGGTGACTTCATTTATTTTGGATAAATAGGAATAGAATTGCTGAGAAACATGAATATATCTATGCCAGGGATATGATCTGTGAAATGAATCCTTAGGCAGCTTCATGGTGGGGACAGGCTGATTACTGGTGCAATACGGCACTGTTTTACAGTCAATTTTTGATCGTAGGTGGGAATGTGATGGGTTTGCACCCATGCAGAGGTCTACAGGGTCCTCATGGTGAGAGCACAATGTGAAGATGAGCCTCCCCCAGAATGTCTTTCTTCCCTCTCCTTGAGTTAGCTGGGAATTACTCCTCCTCCTCCTCCTCCTCTTCTCCTCCTCTTTTTCTTCCTCCTCCTCCTAGTCCTCCTCCTTCCTCCTATTCCTCCACCTCCACCTCCTTCCCTTCTCCCCTCCTCGATTACAGGCATGTGCCACCATGCTCAGTCTTGGTGGTTGGCTCAGTGTGCCCAGGATTCGAGCCAGTGGAGCATGTGGTGCTTGGGATTGAACCCTGGTCCTTGTGCTTGCCTAAGCAGGTGCTTAGTCTGCTGAGCTATCTCACCAGCCAGAAACTTCCTTTTCTGATTTTGCTCACCCACCCTCCTACAGTCAGCGCCTGTTGCATTACTGTATCCCCATGTAAACTCTGCCCCATCCCAGTCCCATAAAAGCTCCAACCTCTGTTCTCTTTTGGCTACCCTCCTGCATTTGGCAATAAAGGATTTCTTTGTTTTCACCCACTTCTCTTTCTGGCCGGGGGTAAAAAGCCTTACATAGTGCACTATAAAATAGCAGTTAGGGGCCCAGCAAAATTCGTGTGCTATCTCTTCCCAGCCTGGCAGGGTTGGGCAGAGAGGCGGGACTGATACTGAATGAGCACAGCAGTGAAGCAAGGAGACGTCCATGGCCTCTACTGTAGCACTTTCAGACTTGTGAGGAAATGGCAGGTGGCATCAGGGCAGATGTAAGACACCATGGAAGGAAAACAGTCCATGCTAAATGAAGCCAGGGCACTGTTTCTGAAAAACAAAAATCTCACAGACACAGACCTGTGTAGAGATAAATGCACAGCCAGGATGAAGCTGGGCTGCATTAAAGGCTTCTCGTACCCTTCATCTGTCGCCCATGTGCCTCCACTTACTACGTGGTCAGGGACTTCGAACCTGGGAAAAATGGAGGCAACTTTCCAAACCAGCGTATCTCAGGGCTCATGATGAAGTTTCCTTACTGTATTAGTTACTCTTCTCTCCTTGCTGGGACAAATATCTGACACTCAAAATGAGGGAAAGAAAGGTTTACTTAGCTCACAGTCACTGGAGGATTCAAGACCCTGCCCTCACTGCAAAGGGTCTGGACGAGAGGCTGGGGCGATGCTGTGTTCAGGATGACCCTCTCCACATCTCTGAGGGAGTCCGCAGGCCTGGGGGGCAGCATGGGCTGTCAGTTTCACAGTTTGCGCCTCTCTGGCTCTGTCCCTCAAGCTCTGCCCTGGTCCCCTCGCCCCACCCCTGAAGCCACTCACTGCTCTTGAACTGCATCTGCTCCATGACTTACTGATGCTTTGGAGGAACAACTAGACACAAACCATAACTAACACCCAGAAGAAAGTTTATTTTATGTGAATGAACCAACTAGATCTTGAATGTCACCCAGATAATATGCCCTTCCTTCTTTATTAGGGGTAAAAATTCAGTTACTTTATTCAGACCTCCAAACCTGGGAGTCCCTCCCCCTGATGCATGTGCCTACATATCACCAAGGTTCGTCAGGGTCTTCTGCTTGAGCAACATTAACACTTCTAGGTCATGGACCTTCCATCCTCACCGAAGTCCCTTTAGGAAGAAAGACTGGGGTCAGCGGAGGGAGACAGAGGTGTTACAGCTGTTCTTGGGAATGCCACTTGCCACCCATCAGCTGATGCAAAAAAGAACACACACACACACACACACACACACACACACACACAACTGACCAGTTTTAGAAAGTTCTGATACTGCTCTAAAATTTATTCTATGCCCAGAATAGTCTCAAGGTCATTTTTCCTTCAAGTGTGTGTGTGTGGGGGGTTGTATGTGCTTTTCTGGGGTGGTCTTTCTACTCTTCCAACGTCCAGATGAGCTTCTTAAAGGCACATCTTTAGATTATTCATCTTTTCTTCATAAAAAGTTGACAAAACACCCATTCCCCTTCCTTATGCATAGAAGTGCGTGTCTTTGTTAAGTATATATGCTCACCCTATCTTAAGGCCCGTGGTTACTTAAGATGCACTTAGAATCTGATAAACTTCCTTGAAACTCAAACTGTATCCACTATATTATACTCTACCATAACTTAAAAGTACAAGACCCGAACTGGCTTTCAAATGACATCTAATCAGAAACAGCACAAGAAGAGGTGAGAATTCATGGCAAGTCGTTTGTGCATTAGTGTTATTGCCTCTTAACTCCAAAGAGAGTGAGCATGACCAATAAAGAAAATCTCTACCAATAAAGCAATAGAAAGACAATTAAAAACTGTACAAAGGGGCCAGCCAGATAGCTCAGCAGACTAAAGCCCTTGCTTAGGCAGAGTGCAGCAGCCGGGGTTCAATCCCTGGGGTGCACTGAGATGGCAACTGAGACTGGGCATGGTGGTACATACCTGTAATCCCAGCACTTGGGAGGCTGGGAACAAGAGGATCACTACAAGTACAATCCGCGTAGTGAGACCCTGTAGACCCTGTACCAAATACATAAAAAAAGATGTAGAAGGGTAAATGCCTAAACCATTGGCAATAGTTGCTTATTATTCTTAAATATTATTGCTGTATGTAACTGAATGTGGGATATCTGGGAGCATACATGTCATAGACCTATTTACCCCAAAATCATCACAATTGTGTAATATGTTGTGTTACTGTATCATTAGGTGATGGGGATTCTTCAACTTCATTATAATTCTTTTTTTTTTTTTTTTTTTTTTTTTTTTTTTTTTTTTTTTTTTTTTTTTTTTTTTTTTTTTTTTTTTCTACCAGGAATCAAACTCAGGATCTCGAGTTTGCCAGACAGGCGCTTGTGCTGCTGAGCTATGTCCCTGTCCTCCATCATAATCTTAAGAGTTCACTGTCCCATATGTGGTCATCACTTACCAAACTGTTGTTATGTAGTGTGTGACTATATACACACACATGCTATGCATATGTTTATGTTAAATACACACAGTAATTCATAGTACACTGTTTTCCACTCTGGGTTACAATCTGGATATTACTATTGTTTGTTTTGTTGCTCAGATTGTCCTTGATTTGGGAGCTGTGAGCCCCTTCAAGATAGTTTCTGGGTCCTTTTGAAATCTCTGTCCCTCTATGAGCTTTTCTTCACTTTTCAGCACTACTGCATATTCCCAGCTGGTTACTTGATTAGCATTGTGTTATAACCATGCATTATACTCTTTCTTTTTTTTTTTTCTTTTTCATTTGTGTATTTGGTACAGCTTGGACTCATAGTGATCTTCCTATTTTCAGCCTCCCCAGCACTGGAATTACAGGTGTGTGCCACCACACCTGGACTCGGTTGCTGGCTCATCATTCAGAACCAGGGATTGAACTCTGGTCCCTGCACTTGCCAAATCAGGCACTTAGTCTGCTGAGCTATCTCACCAGCCTTCTCTTTTACTTTTTGGTGCTGGGGATTGAGCTGAGGACCTTTCATTTGTCAGGCAGGCTCTTATACCATTGAGCTATATCCCTGCCCCTCAATTAATTAATTATTTAATTGGTACCAAGGATCAAACTCAGGACCTTGCACTTTCCAGGAAGGTGCTTAAGCTGCTGAGATATCTCCCCAGCCTTCCCATTCCTTCTATGCATTAAAAAAATTAAAAGTTTCAAAAGTCCAAAGAGGCTGGGGACAGAGCTCAGAGGTACAATGCCTGGCAAGCCCAAGGCCCTAAGTTTGATTCCCAGTACAAAAAAAAAATCCAAAAACCTCAAAAAAGTTGTTCCTTTGCACACCTGGAAATGTTAGAAGGTATTCTCCAGTCCCCACTCCCACCATGAAACATACTTAGGTGTCTCGCTCTGGCTTTGGAAGAGCTAGTGGCAGGCACTTGAGCAGATGCTGGGTTCCAGAGATGGAACTGCAGTCTCTGCCCTTGGGGCTTCTTGTCGGATGGGGAGACCCAGCTGTAGAGTGTTTTATCTCTTGTCAGATGCTTTCTATATAAAGCCAGGCTGAGGCAAGAGGATCATCAGTTCAAGGCCAGTCTGAGCTACATAGTGAGTTCAAGGCCACATTGAGATTCATAGCAAGACCCTGTCTCAAAAAAAAAAAAAAAAAAAAAAAAAAAAAGAAAGAGAGAAAAGAAAAGCCTTCCACTTAGAATTTCATTTTAATTTGCAATGGAAACTTTTACTAAAGGGCAAGCTGACAAGCTTGTGCCCTAAGTTGATGTCATAAAGGAGGCATGTGCCATAGGCTGCGTGGTGGCCCAGTGGCCCAGTGGCCAGTGGCCCAGTGTCCTCCATGTGCAGAAGTGGCTCTGCCTCTAAGTCCACCCCAGCTGTGTCGGGTCCAGTGCCCCTGCTGTTTCAGCCCTAGTTTCATTGATCACGACAGGAAGTAGTTGCCTCTGTGCTCCTCAACACCCCAGGACTTCTTTGAAGGGTTTCATTCATATTTGGGTGCCCTGGAACTAGCTGTAAGCCTGGTACCCAGTAGGTGCTCCATACGCATCAGTCCCTTTGTCTTTTCCAACACACATCCATTCAGACACCCGCACACATACATATTCATTGACCTATACATATTTAAGTTAATGAATGTTCCCTTAAACTTGCCAAAGGGCTTTAGTTTTTGTTTCCAGGTGAGGGAAATAAAACATGTGAAATTCTTTATGTTTCTTGGACATATGTACTATTTAAATCTGGGATGATGATTATTATAAATGATTGGAATACTTTGCTTTATGACTTTCATTTTAATTAGAAGAGGTTGACTTCAGACAGCTTAAGACCTGGCCTTTGGTTCTAAAGAGAGCAATGTGACATTGGCAGCAGCCAGGACTGGGTGAACTGAGTCATTTTTCTCCTGGTTTGGTGACTTCGATGCAATAAAATTTCTTGCTTGAAGCAGAATGTAAAGAAATCAGTTTGACATATTTCAAATCCTTTCTATAAATTGTTGAAAAGATTTAATATAACTGCCAGTCATAAAATCTTTAATTTGAGTTGACCCTCCGTGGTCCTCAAGGCTACACATGCAGATTTTATTACTAAAGAATAAATTGTGGATTTCCTGTGACTAACGGGAATAAAAAATGCCCTTCCGCTACTTCCTTGTACAACAGAGATTTGAACATATTCGACTCAACTCTCAAGGATAGGAACAGTCACAAAATGGTTTGTAACCTGGAAATATTTTGTTCTTCATCAACACAATACTGGCATTCTTTAAGAAGAAAGAAAGTTCACCTAGCCAAGGATGAGGTCCAGTGAGTTTGGTTTAGGGTAAAAACTAATGAAGCAAAAAATTATTTTTCACCAATTTTTATTAGAAAGCTTGAGCTATGCTTTCAATATTAAAATATTTCCCAGAAGAACGAAGAGAAAGCTTCACCAGGATCTTGGAGCATGTGTTTGGCAGTGTTGTGCACAAGCACTTTTGGGAGGCAAGGTCCTTCAGTGGAAAGAGGATTGATTTTGGAGTAAAACAGAATTTTAAAGTTAGCTGAGTGATCTTGAGAAAATTACTCAAACTCTTAGACTTACTGGAAGTCAGCATGCTCAGGATGGGCCCAGTGACCTCATTTACTGATTTTCACGCTCTTGGGTAGTTCCCTCCCACAGCGAATAGGGCTGACCTATGTAACCACTTGGATATTGAAGGACATAGAAGTTCCAAAGCTGGGTCATCAAAGGAATTGTATCTTTGGCTTTCCACTGGCTTGCGTCAATCACTTGGGCCAAGCCAGATGCCACGTTTTGAGGACTCAAGTAGAGTCCTATGTGGAAAGAAACTGAGGTCTCCTGCAAACCAGCTGGTGCCAACCTGTGATCCACATAAGTGAGCCGTCTTAGAACTGAGAGGCCTCTAGCTGTCAAGCCTTCAGCTGACAGCGATACCAGCCAAGCTGTTCCTCAATTCTTAACCCATATAAATTATGAGATAACAAATGTCTGTTGTTACTGTAGGCTGCTAAGATTTTGAGGAAAGCATTTGTTAGGCAATGGTAGATAACAAACATAGAGCCTCAGTTTCTCCTTCACTAAACGAGTTTCCTTAAACCACTTCTATGTGGTTGTGAAGATCAAATGCGGGGGCTGGGAAGATAGCTCAATAGAATGAGCACTTCCCTGGCAAGCGGAAGGGCATGAGTTCAATCCCTGGTTCCACCAAAAAAAAAAAAAGATCAAACGAGACAAGGTGTGGCAAGCTAATCTAGCCTAATAAGTGGCACATAGCAAGGGGCGTGTAGCAAGTGAGTGATACCTGACAGCTGTTATCACTTAGCAGGCTCAGCGGGCTTTGTAATATCCTTGTGATGCTTTTGGTTAACCCTCTTTATCTTAACCACTGAAGTTTTTCCTACATTGCTTATTTTTTGAACCCTAAACTTCATGTCTTCCTCCATCTCCTTTTACCACCAGGGGAGAGCACAGGTACATGTGATTTATTGCAAATAAGATAATGACTCAAACCCATGATGTATCCCTACTGAATTCTCTTTATATGCAGCTACTTAGATCTTACTCAACTTAGTAAATTCCTTGCCACTTCAACTTTGTTTAATATTCTGGGTCTTAAAATGATGGTGACCGTCCACTCTGAGCAGCTATGCATTCCAGCCACATTCATTGCATAAGAAGCTTTTGTTTACATACAGGACTCCAGCACCATATTGATGGTTGAGAGAGGATTAGGTTGTGTGAGCACAGGAAATGATAGCAGTTCCTATTTTTAATTTTTTTTCTAGGGACGGGTCTACAGGGTGTTCAGGGTCTCACTACTAGATCGGACTCATAATGATCTGCCTATTTGCAGCCTCCCAAGAGCTAAGATTACGGGCGTGCGCCACCACACTCAGTCTCAATTGCAGTCTCAGAGTGCCCTGGGGGTGGGGTTGGCCCAGCAGGCCCGGGAATTGAACCCCGGCCCCTGTGCCTACTTGCAGGAGCTTTAATCCACTGAGCTGTTTAGCCAGCCCCCGATCCTATTTTATTTGTTTTTATTAGTATCTGTTGATAGTGCATGATGATTACATTTATCATAGGGAGTTGGCACATGTACATAACACATCTTAATTCTCTTTTTTTAGTCTCTTTCTCCTCTCTCCCCCTCCCTGAAACTCTTGGACCTTATCATTCATATAACATTACATGTTGTATTTTAAAAAACATAATGATCATGCTTTTCATAGGGACCTGGTTGATATACACAACACTTCACAACCCTTTAAAAATCTCATCCCCTTCCCTGTCTTTTGGTTCCCTTCCCACGTGCTAAAAATCTATCTTGCTATTTCAAATCTATGTCTATTTTTTATGTTGCACTTAATTTATATTTTGAGTGTCTCATGCAAGAGAAGCCATGTGATATTTAAGCTTGTGTGATTTATCTCACTTCATATCCTGATCTCAAAGGCATTCGTTTTCCTACAAATGAATCAAGTTTATCCCTCATTACAGAGTGGTGCCCCATTGTGTGTAAACACTGCACTTTGTGCCTCGGTTTACCTGTGATGGGGTATGCACCACTTTTGAGATCTAGCTATTGTTAATTGTACTGCTCTAAATTGGGTAGCAAGTACCATTGTGATATGATGTCTCTAATTCTTTGGGGAATATCTGGGTTGAATGGAATTTCTAGTTTTAGTTTTGTCAATAAATATGTGAAAAAATGTCCAACATTTCCTGCCATCTGAAAAATGCAAATTAAAATAATACTGAGAGTCCATCGCACTCCAGAAAGAATGACTTTCTTCAAGAAATCAAAAAATAATAAGTGATCCTGTTTAGGAAAGACTTTTATGCTTGTGGTAGGCCTAGAAGCCTTATCATGGGGCATACGGCCTGTATACATAGAAACATTCCCCAGTGCATCTTGGAATTTGCTCTTCGTGTCTTCTGCACACCTTATATGTAGCCTTAACCTGAAATTTGGTAGGATGATACTAGAGTCGTTTTACATTTTTTTTTTTTTCTAGGACAGGGTCTACAGGGTCTCATACGTAGATCAGACTCGTAGTGATCTGCCTGGGTTCAGTCTCGCCGGGATTACAGGTGTGCACCACCATGCCCAGTCTCGATGGCCTTCTCAGTGCACCCCAGAGGCGGGGGTAAGCACAGCAGGCCAAGGACTGAACCCCGGCCCCTGTGTCTGTCTAAGCAGGCGCTTTAATCCACTGAGCTATTTGGCCAGCCCCTCCCTTCTTAATTTTTTAAAGAGTACACATTATAATTAGAAAAGAAAAAATTAAAAGTGATACCGAATTTCAGATAACAAAGTAATATGAATTTCACGGTATTTGCTGTAATACCTCGTGTTGTCTTCGCTCCCCTGTTTTACACTTACAAATCCTCACTGACAGACAGCTCGCAAAACACAAGGACTATTCAACACCTTTAAAGTAAATAAAATATACACATTCTTACCTTTCACATAATTTTATTTTCTCCCTTCAACCGTAACAATGTGATATCCAAACTTCATCTTAATTGGTGGGTCCGTAAACACGGGTTAATCCATTCCACTCACAGGCAAATCAAATGCCACTTCTCGAAGTGGTCCCACCATGGAGCCTGCTGTCGTCCAAGCCAAGTCACCCCCTTGCCTGGCTTTATCTTCACTATACTGTGCGGCCACTTCACTGAATCTCATCCTGGACATTGACTTTTCCATGGCTTCCATAATTTTGCTGTGTTTTTCACATAGAATGTGTCAGGCCTTTACTGCACCGCCACCACCTTTGGGGCCCTGAGCCTTCTTGTCAGTACCATCACTCCCAGAGGCCGCTCCCCCTTCCCCCACTTTTCCAGAACTACTTTTTCCTTTGGGCAGCATCTCCGGCATTCGCTGTTGTACTCGCCAATTCCAGAGTCTTCTTTGGATAAGTGCCACCCTCATATAAAGCTATTTCACAGTGTTGATCTCATTATTATTTGAGTGTGAGCAGGAGATGGCAGCCAATGAAAAGACATCTTGTGTTTCCCTGGAGGACAGAGGCAACCAGGCACTGAGGCCACAGAGGGAAGAGCCAAACGTCAGTCAAGAGAGAGACGCTTGGTGGGGGGCAGAGGTAGCAAGGGGAAAGGTTTGCAAAGTCTTTGTTATAATTTCCTCAGGGGGCTGGGAGATGGCTCAGTGGGATAAGCGCTTCCCTGGCAAGCGCAAAGGCCTGAGTTCAACCCCCAGTTCCGCCAAAAAAAAAAAAAAAAAAAAAAAGAAATTTCCTCAGGAAGGAACCAGCAAGGCAGGGTCAGCAGGCTTAGATTAATCTCAGTAGGGTCCAGAGTGTAGGGATTATGTTGGGGTGAGGGCCTATGTTGGTTGATTTGCCTATGAAAGGCCAGCACAGCAGCTGGTTCCTCTCTGTAGGAACCAGATAATGGGAGGGTGTCTTGCCAGGCTCACTAATCAGATACCCCACATCCATTGATTGAAGATATATGGTTAATATAAAATCACATCACTTAACCTTAGTGAACATACTATAGGTTGAACCTTTTTTTTTTGGTCAGAACTGGGGATGGAACCCAGTTCCATCATACATGCTAGCCAAGGTTTGAAGCTCCAGAGATTGCTAGGCCAGGCGGGGAAGGAAGGCGAAGCTCTTCTCTTTTTGGGGAAGGATGGAGAGTCCCTCCCAAAAGCCTAAGCTGGAGGTAGTAGATATTAGAGTAGAGAAAGTTCAGGAAAACTCAGCTTCAATGTGATGTGGCCATCATTTACTGCTGAGTTACATTCCAGCCCTCGGTGATACCCTACCTGTTTGGTTTTTTTAAAAGCAATTTTCAATACAGGTTTCACTTTTACCTCTTGCTATGGATTGAAACTTTTGTTGTCATTTTAATAGCGTACATTTCAGCCTTTTGCTAAGCAATTCCATTTGGAAGGCCATTTTTGTGCAGCAGGTGAAGGGAAATTCTCTCAGTTCTTTCTACAGGTAGGAGCACCAGGATCCGAGAGACCAGGCGGAAGGGCTCTGCTTGTGTGCTGCACCAAGGAGGAGGAGCTGTGCATGCCTGTGTCTTCCTGGTGGCCCCTAGGCTGCAGGCCAGGCTCAGGTGCTACAGCAGAATAATGCCAGGCTCATTGCTACCGGGGCCAAGAGAAATGTTTTGCCTCCCTCTGAAGCTAGATTGCACAGTCTCCTGAAACAACAGGATACTACTCTACTACTCTTCAACTGGGTGGGGTATCCTGGCTTCTTAAATAATTAAAGAGGAATCAGAATGCGGTGGTGCACACCTGTAATCCCAGCACTCTGGGAGGCTGAGGCAAGAGGATCATAAATTCCAGGACAATTTGGGCAATTTGACGACTTATGGAGACCCAGTCTCAAAATTTAAAAAATAAAAATAGCAAGGGCTGGGAGGTAGCTCAGTGCAAAGACCCTAGGTAGGGTTCAATTATCAGTGCTGAAAAAGGGAGGAGCTGTAACCCTGGCTGGTGGAAAGTCTGCAGCTGGGCTGGGGAGGTGGCTCAGTGGAATAAGTGCATCCCTGGCAAGCTCAAGGGCCTGAGTTCAGTCCCCAGTTCTGCAAAAAAAAAAAAAAAAAAAAGAAAGAAAGAAAGAAAGTCTGCATGGTATCCTGCACCCACCCTGTGCCCTGAGACCAGCAGCTAGAATTGGTCAGGGCTTCAGTAGCACACAGCCAAGGCCTGAGGTTGCTAGGCCAGGTGGGGAAGGAAAGTGAAACTCTTCTCTCTTTGAGGAGGGATGGAGAGTCCCTGCCAAAAGCCTAAGCTGGAGGTAGTGGATATTCGAGTAGAGCAAGTTCAGGAAACCTCAGCTTCAATGTGACATGGCCATCATTTAGTGTCTGTGTGGAGTTGGTTCTTCTTGAAAATAAAAATCAGTAGATGCAAAAAAAAAAAAAAAAAAAAAAAAAGAAAAAGCCGGGCATGGTGGTGCAGGCCTGTAATCCCAGCACTAGGGAGGCTGAGGCAGGAGGATTGTTGTGAGTTCGAGACCAGCCTGAGCTACAAAGTGAGCTTAAGGCCAGCCTGAACTGCACAGTGAGACCCTGTCTCAAAAAGACAAAAAAAAAAAAAAAAAAAATCAGTAGATGCTGTAGTTGCTACCATAAAATGTGTGATGTATGCATAAAACTTACACACACCCTTTTGTGTGTGCTATGTGTGAGTGTGTTATATTGGGAATTGAACCCAAGGCTTTTGCACTGAGCCAAATCACAGGACTTTAAAACTAATTATTTTGAGACAAGATCTCACTAAACTGCTAAGAAGCTGTTCAGTACTAGATGATGCTGGAACTTGCAGTCTTCCTGCCTCAGCCTCCCAGAAGGCACTGCCACATCTTGCTTTAAATCATTTATAGATGTCTTATAACACCTAAAACAGTGTACATGCTACATAAAGAGGTGTTAGACTATAATATTTAGGAAACAATGATGAAGAACAAATCTGTACATCTCACAACTTGTAGTTTTCTTTGAATATTCTTCGATGAGTTGGTTGAATACAGGGATGCAAAATCTTCAGATATGGAGGTTCGGCCATATTGTGATTTCGAGTTCTTTCTTCTGTAAGACTCAAATTCGCTTGTGTTTGTGCATATACATACAGGCTTAACTGGGTAACAAATTTACATGGCTCAAAGTGAAAATGTCAGGAAAAGCTAAACTTTGAAGAAGCCTCTCTTCTCCCGTCCCATCCTGTTTCTGTCCTCTGTCCCTCTTCTGGATAAACCACCACTTTAATTAGCATCTCTGTGTGCTTGCATTGTTTCCTCATAGCAGCAAACATTAACATTCGATCTTATGCCTCCTTTTCTTGCACCGGGTTTTTTTTTTTTTTTTTTTTTTTTTTTTTTTTTTTGTGGAAGTGAGCTTTGAACTCAGGCCCTTGCACTTGCTAGGGAAGTGCTTATTCCACCCGACCATCTCTCTGGCCCTTCTTGCACCAGTGCTGCTCAGCACTTTCCTTTCTTTTCTAGTAGAGATCTTTCTTCATCAGACAGGAGTAGTCTGCTACTTCTTCCTTCTGTTCTACCGCAAGGACATACCACGGTTCGTCAGCTACATCCATTTCACATACGCTGCTTGTTCCTAAGCTGAGCCAGTTGGAGACAGAGCTGAAGCAAATAATATTCACACTCATTTCTTTTTTATTTTTTTAACGTATTTAGGGAAGGTTCTACAGGGTTTCACTATGTAGATCGGACTCGTAGTGACTCTCCTGTTTTCAGCCTCCCAAGTGCTGGGGTTACAGGCTGCACCACCATGCCCAGTCTCAATCCCTGCCTCCATGCACCCTGGGGCAGGGCCAGCCCCACACTCATTTCTGACACATGCTGGGAATACTTAAGATAAATTCCCAGAAGAGATGGTTGACCCCAATGTATAATCTTTTTTTTTTTGTACTTGGGGTCAAACCCAGGCGATTTGTACTGAGTTATATCTGTAGCCTTTTCTTTTTGTCATTTTTAACTTTGAGATAGGATCTCACTAAGTCGCTCAGGCTGGGCCAGAACTTGCCATCTTTCTGCCTCAGCCTCCCAGAGTGCTGGGATCCCAGGATGCACCGTGGCGCTGGGCTGTGAATACACTTCTGATGCGAATGAGTACATTGTGTTTGTCCTCTGTGGGATTGCGCCACTTTGTACAGCCACGAGCAAGGTATGACTGCCCGTGTCCCTACAGCAGCATCAACCGGGGGGAGCATAAAATGAACTTTTAAAGTTCTCTAACTAATGATGGCTATCATTTGCCACAAGGACTTTTATTTACATCAAAACATTGGCAGCCTTCTATGAGTTTCCTTTTTTTACTTATCAGCTGGTGATTCAAAGTCAAGATCTGCAGTGGATGTAGATGGCCAGGTACAAGCTACTGAGGGAGGTAGGAACGTCCTCGGCCACGGAGTGGGTTGGATTGAATCTCCCGGTTGTCCAACTGCGTTGAGTGTCTGCGGTTTGGTGATCTGAGACGTGATAGAAACACATGATGTATGCTTAAATTTAAAAATTAGTACAATAAAAGACACATTGCCATTAATGCTCCCCCCACACACACACCCCCTCCAGAATCCTTCCCCTCACTGTGGGCTCACGTATCCCACCAATCCGGGCTCTCTCTGAAGCGGTTCTGGAAGAGCTCTTTCATGAGTATTTCAGGGATCGTCATACTTTGCTGGTAGATGCATAAATGGCAAAATCTAGTAGGCAGCAAGTAAACTGCGCTTATTCGAATCAGAAGAGGGTAAATAGCACTCTCCAGGGTCCTCCAGTGGAAAGGCAGCTCGTAAAAAACGGGACACTGGCTCCTCATGCACCTTCTTCACTGGATCTGGCACCGTGTGACTTCTGACTCTTTCCTACAGTCACAGGGACCACAAAAGGGAAATGTTTTGAATCAGCTCAGGATATGGAGGGGACCACAGTAGCACAACTAAAGACACAAAAGAGACCTTCCAGAAAAAATGTGGCAAGACGGATGGGATAAGCATGTTCAAAGTACGGGAGTGTATTTTGAGGAGCATTCGGGCAGTAAGACTTTCACTGGAGTGAATTTTAAAAGAGGTTAGCATTCACTGTCATTGGGATCACACTTCCGTGTGTGTCATCTGTTCATTTTCTTTTCTTTTTTCCCTCCCACTACATTGGAGCTATGACCTAAGGCACGGAAGTTGCTCTTTACCAAATGCACTTTGATACCCAGCACAGGAGCCGATGTTTGCCTTTTCTGCATGTGATTCCCAAATGGAAGGAAGACGTCCTGGGGTGTGCACTGAGCAGGGCGGATTGGCAGCCCCTCTAAGAGAAGTGTTTTGGGAAATGATTCTTTTCCAACACAAAGCATTGCAGCCACCTGAGCAGACCCATTCATCAGCCTTAATCTCTTCTGAAGCCCCTGGGAATCAACCCAAACACTGCTGTTTCCAGCGCCTCTCGTCTTCAAAGCACTTTGCCATTGTTAACAAATCAATCTTCAGGGCAGGATTTGGAAGGGAGATGCTTTTCTTCACACTGCACCTCTGCAAGCCAGGACAGTATGGGAAAAGTGTGACCAGGGGCAGGAAAGCTACGCACAGCGTCTCCTAGCTCTGTCACAAACACCACCGACTCCACCTGAAGTTCTTGGTGAAGCTGGGACTTATTCTTGTTCTCTAGTCCGTGAGGGTTGAGGAAGTCACTGGAAGCTTTGTGCTTTCCAAATTTTAGCAACGTGACTTTGGGTAAGTTGTAAATCTTTTCTGAATCTCTAAAAAATAGGAATATTAAGCCAGGGGTGGTGGAATGTGCTTGGTTTCCACTGCCTGAGGAGCTTGAGGCAGGAGGATCACAAGTTCAAGCTCAACCTGGGGCAACTTATCAACCTAGTGAGACCCTATTTCAATATATATAAAAGTAGACTGAGGGATTTAGTTAGGTGAAGACCCAGGGTTCAATCCCCAGTACTGAAAAAAAGTGGGGGACAATAGTCTGTATATCATGAGATAATCAGAATGATAAGATGACATAATATAAAAAAAGACACTGGGTGCCTATTAGCCAGACATCAACCTATTTAGACAAACCCACCCACCAACCACATACACAACTAGATAAACAAAGCAAGCCACAGCAGCAGCAATGAAAACAATGACAAAATGGCTAGTGCAGTTGTCCCCACCGTCACTGGCTGAACAGCTATGAGGAGTAGTGACAGAGATGGGAGGAGATAGGATCTACAGCAAGACCCAGGTTCAAAGCCTGGCTCCACCACTTCCAAGATGGGTGACTTTGGACCAGGTACTCCGTTGCTCCTTGCTGCAGTGTTCCTGCCTGTAAAGTGACCATGATCGTAACACCCACTCTGGGAAGCTGTGGGGACAAACCGGCTATCATAGGAGGGATATTCAGTCTGTTCCTGGCACCTGGGGTGGGGTCCACCAGTATAACAATTTTATGACTGTGACAGCTTGGCTTCACTCCAGCACGACATGCTATTGAATGGGCAGCTTTTGTCGAGAGGCATGAAAAATCGCATAGAAAGGCATTGAAGATCACTGCAAATTAGCAGTCTGGGGGAAGCCAGGACATAGCTTGATTGTGTGGTACAGAATGGTCAGGCAGAAAGCAGTCAGCCCTACAGAGAGCCGTATGCTCCTGGGAGGACTTGCAGGTTTGGGGTGGATCCCTTTCAGTCTCTCTCTAGCTTCCACCTGTGGTGCGGCTGTGAGGACACTGAGCCACAGGACACCAGAATGGACCATAACTCAGAATGAGCAGACAGGCTGGTATACCCAGGGAACCAGCCAGGTTCAATGTCACACGCAGCTGTCACAGAGCTCGGTCTAAGGAAGGACCAAAGAGGGCGTGGCAAGTTTCTGTTTGAAAAGATCTCTCTCTCTCTCTCTCTCTCTCTCTCTCTCTCTCTCTCTCTCTCTCTCTCTCTCTCTCTCTCTCACCAAAAGGATTGGAAATGTGAAAGGGCTTCATCAAATTGTTTCTGACAAAGACCATGAAAACCAGGGAATTTAATTTGAAAATTAGGAGCATGTGAAAACGCAGAGGCACCGTCCTGGCCAAATGACTGGAGGCGATTCTTGCGTTCATATGGGATGTGTTAGGGTCCAGGGCAAGGCTGACGGGCCATGAGAACCGCTGGTGGGCGGGCAGGCGGGCCGAAGAGCATGTGGAAGCAGAGGCCTCCTGTGGAGGAGAGCTGCCTATCTGCAGTGACCGCAGTGAGACCAGCTGGCATTTGCTGTGTCCTTATGCCACACCACACTAAGTTTAAGCACTTTGAACATATCAACTCATCTTCATAGATTCTCCACAAACTGCGTGGGAGCTATTTTTTTTTTTTTTTGTATTAAGGAATTTAACCCAGGCCCTACCCACTAAGCTACATCTCCAGCCTTTCTTTCCCCTCTCCTCCTTCTCCCCTCTCCTCCTCTCCCTCTTCTCCTCCCCTTCCCGCTTTTCCCCTCCTTTGCCCTCCCCTCCCCTCTCCTCCATCCCAGTTCCCTTCTGCCCTCTCTCCCTCACTTTCTTTTTTTTTCTTTTGTTATCTTCCTCTTGAGACCAGGTCTTGCTAAATCACTAAGTTGCCTAGGCTGGGCTTGAGTTTGCCATCATCCTGCCAGAGCTGTGCTGGGATTGCAGGTGAACACCACCATGCCTGGGTGGAAATACTAGTATAATCATCTCGGTTCCACAGGAGCCAGAACCAAGGCATAGGATTTCTGCTGTCTGGGGCCACCCAGTGTTTGAACTGATGCTGTGCAGCCCAGGAACCAATCCCCACCATCCCCCCTGGTGTGACACTTTCCTTCTGTGCTCTTTGTGGAGGGAAGTATATTACTCACTGACTTGCTAGTGAGCCCTAACAAAGGAACTAGAAAGTTGGTGACCAGACTTCCCTCAGAGGGAAGCCCCTGAACGTGCTGATGGGGGAAGGAAGCACGCGTAAGTATATTAGTCAGTTTTTGCTACTACACCAAAATGCCCCAGGTAGGCTACTTTATAAAGAAAAGAGGTTTCTTTCGGTGACAGAGTTTGATTTGTTTGTTGTTCTTTAATTTTGCTTGGCTTTCAAGGTTGAGCTGAAACCCAGTGTCTTCCGCATGCTAGGCAAGCACTTACCATGGAGCTGTATCCCCAGTTCCAGCTCACTGTTTTGGAGGCTGCAAGTCCAAGGACAGGCAGCTCCACCTCCATCCATTGGGCCTGCTGGGAGGGTCCCCTTGGCTGTGTCACAGTGGGGCAGATTGTATCACGCAGGAGTGTGTGGGAGAGTGTGGTCCCAGTGCAAAACAGGAAGTAGAGACTGACTTGGGCTGGGCTCGCTGTCACAGTACCTTGTGCTCTCCCAGAACAGCCTCAGTCCCTCCCAAGGGCTGTGACCTCAGTGACCTTGTGGCTTCTTGCCACTGCACCTTTTCCAGGTCCCACACCTCTTGAGGGTCCCACAGCCACACTGACCCCTGGAGCTAGTGCACATGAACCTTCGGGAGAAAAGCCACATCCAGACCACAGCAGAGAGTTTTCTTTTTTCTGCTGCCTTCCTTCTTCTTGTTAATCTGGATAATTTAAAATACATACCACCTCTGCTTCAGCAATTATCAACCATTTCAGCCTCATTTTTATATCACCACATTTTTTTTTCTGGAGCACTTTAAACATCGTGTCAGTTCACCGCTACATACATGTGCTTGCCAGATAGGGCCTCTTTAAAACATGTAACCACCATGCCATTATCACACCTAATAAAATCTCCTAATATCATCCTTGTCCAATCCATACTCAAATTCCCCTCGTTGTCTTCAGGATAGTTTTACACTCGTTTGTTTGAATGAGGCTCCAGATGACGACCGTGCATTGTACTTGGCTGTTCATGTCAACTTTATTCCTTTTAAAATGATTTAAAAAAAAAAAAACTTTTTTTGGATAATTTTAGACTTCCAGAAAAGTCCCAGCACTAGAACAGAGAGCCCTCACATAGCCACCACCCAGCTCTCCCTCATTTGGTGCAGCCTCCCACAATTGTAGTGTATTTGTCAAAACTAAGAAATTAACATTGTTGCATGACCATTAAACTTGAGTTTATTTGCATTTCTGCAGTTTTTCCACCAATCTTGTTTCTGTTCTGGGCTCCAATCCATGTGGCATTTAGTAACTGTCTTTTAACCTCCGAAGGTCCCCTTCCTTTCTTTTTCCTTCTTCACACCCTTGATGTTTGGTGAAACCAGGTCATCTGGCCTATGGATTGTCTTGCGTTTAGACTCGGCTGATTGATGGCTCCTTCTGACATTGTTTAGCTCGGGTCTCTGTGCCAGTGCTTACCTACACATTGGCCATTAGAGGCACAGGCTTGATTTGACAGCAGCTCCATTGTGTTATTGAATTTTCAGGCAAGTAGTCCTTGTGTGGGGTCAGGTCCTCCCTGAGGCTGTGCACTGTGAGGCACAGAATGTGTATATGTGTGTGTGGGAAGGTGTCTTTCATTTTCTTTTAGTTTTACAGGCACTTTTTGAACTCAGACTATGTAGTTATTTAAATATCTGTGGCTTATCCATTTTCAAAAACTAAATTTGCCATCTTTGGATTAGTGTTCTTCTTGGACTTCTTTCCTTCCTTCTTTCTTTCCTTCCTTCCTTCTTTCCTTCCTTCCTTCCTTCCTTCCTTCCTTCCTTCCTTCCTTCCTTCCTTCCTTCCTTCCTTCTTTCTTTCTGTAACACATGGTCTTGCTATATAGTTCAAGCTGGCCTTGAACTCACTATGGAGTTGACCTTGAACTCACAGAGATCCTCCTGCCTCGGCCTCCTGAATGCTAAGATTATAGCTGTGCACCACCAAGCCTGACAGATTTTTTTTTTTTTGAGATGATTGGTTAAGATGTTTTCCTAATTATCTTTTAGTAGGGGTCAGTTATGAATGTCACATAAAATAAGACCATTTGGGTGTTCTCTTTATTGGTAAAAACTAATACATATAGGAACCAAGACAGAGTAGCTCTGTTCTGACTCTTGGAGAGACACTGCCAACATGCACGTGCCAGTGGTCATGCAGTGTTTTTCCCATCCAAGTGCTAACCGGCCTGACCCTGCTTAGCTTCGGAGGTCAGAAGAGATTGGGTGCATTCAGGGTGGTATGGCCATAGACTGGGCAGTGTTTCTGAATTTAAGAGCTAAAAGATCATTTTGTCTTTTGCTGCTCTGTTCAGTGCATCTTGTTGGTTATGGCTGAGTAGACAGTCAGCTTAGGAGGTGCTACAGGACATGGGACCTGGGTTCCAATGGCTGGGTGACCTTGAGTCACCCAACCTGGCAGGTTTTCAGGGCCATCAGGTTCATCTAGACAGAATGAGTGCTACACAAATCCAGGGCCACCAGTCTTATAAGGACTTTTTTTTTTTTGGCTGGCTCAGGATACCTTACGAGCAGATCTGGTAAGGCATGAGGATCTAGAGATCGAGCTACAGTATCCTGAGCCTGACTGCCTTTGCTTAAGCAAGCACTTAAATAACAGAATAGGCCTCCCCTCCTCCCAACCAGCCTTATAGATTGCAAAGCCAGTGGCAAGCCCTGAAGTCTGTGTAGTCTATGACCTGTGCAGATGTATGTGGCTATCCTGGGAGCTTACATAACACTGTTGATCTCAATTTTATTTCTTTAAATGGTCTGAAATCTTCCAGGGTCCTGGTAGGAAGAATGATAGGCCATGGGTGGTTCAGATGAAGATGCTTCAAGAAAGGAGTCTTTACAGGGCTGAGGGCAGCATCAGGGATTGCGGTCTACGCCCCTGAGACCTGGTGAAAGCTGGACGTGAAGGCAGCAGCTAGGAGGGATATGGTTGTTCCCAGACACTCAGGCGCTGGAGCGGGAAGAGAGCGGGGAAGGATTCTCGCAACCCAGCTCAGCTTTCCTGGACTCTCTTTTTCCCATCCTTCCAGCTGGCTGGACCCAAGGCCGAGGGCCAGGCAGCCAGGTGATGGGACCACTGGGGAGGCCCTAGGTCTTACAGCAGGGCACTGTGGAGAGGTGGAAGACCCAGAGCTAGGGGAGGTGTCAGAAGAACCAGGTCCCCAGAGGCCCAGGGCAGGAGTTAGGTTTAAGCCCTCACTCTGTGGGAGTGCCCTGTGCTTGCACTCCAGGCACAACAGCTTTCACGTATGGGGCCTTTTCTTTTCCTGAGCCATGCTGGGCTCAGACTCAACAGAGTCAGCCTGTAACTGACAGGGGCAGTGCATGGAGGATGTGGGGGAGGTGGAGTCACAGGACAGGGTGAGAACTCGGGGAGCCCAGGCAGCCACTCAGAGGGGGTCTTGATGTGGCCCTGGGCATTGCTGCCTCTCTGGGGAACCAGAGCCCAAGCCACCAGCTTCTCTTTCCCATTCTGTTGCTCTAACTACTCCTTCCCTCTGCTGCTTTCCAGTTTCTATTCTTTGTTTATTTGCAACATGGGTGATTGAACACAGGGCCTTCACTGTAGTGAGTTAACCCAAGCCTTTTCTGAATTTTTTATTTTGAGATTCTGCCTTACTAAGTTGCTAAGTTGCCCAGGACGGGCTGGAGCTTGCCATCCTACTGCCTCAGCCTCCCAGAATGCTGGGATTATAGGCATGCTTCACCATATCTACTAGTTTTCTCAGGACTTTTTTTTTTTCCCCCCCGAAAGCATTCTTCTGCTGCCATATAAAAATGCTTTCAGTTTTCAGTGCCTGGCATGTTACAGGCATTTGCACTGGCACAGTGCACAAATATTTGCACTGGCAAATATTTGTCCAGTGCATCATCGATCCTGTGGATGTTGGTGGCTGGACGTGACAGCATGGTCAGGAAGGAACCCAAGGCAGGCTCAGTGAGGTTCTCGTGGCCTGCTCTGTGCTTCCAGGTCTGTCCTTCCAGGAAAAGTCCCTGCAGAGCCTAGAGGTCCCACACCTGACACCCCCCCCCCAGGGATTCCATCTTTTGGTTCTCCTCCAGGGGGCCTGTGCCCTCTCAGGCTTAGTGGATGGTGTCTCCAGAAGTGGGGAACATCACTAATGGAGCACCTGAATCTTCTAGTCAAAGTGCCTGGATCCATGTCCCAGATTGGCCTGTGACCCCTCTGTGCCTTTGCTTCCCCATTTGTCAAGTGGAGATAGTGATGGTTCCTATCCCATTCGACTGGCAGCAGGAATGAGACAGGAAGTGAGTAGAGGTGCCCATAGTTGAGTGTCACCCATCCCAGGGATTCCATCTCCAAGCAGGGGGCCCAGGAGCCAGCTATGGTCCCACCCTACGCTGTTGTGGTCCCTCTAACCCAGCACCAAGCCAGCGAATTCTAACATCTGCTTCAAATGTGATCTTGAAGGGATGGTGAGATAGCTCAGTGGGCTAAGTACCTGTGTAGGCAAGCACTGGGACCAGGATTTGATCCCTGACACCGCATGCCACACTGGCCCCGCCCCCAGGTGTGCTGAGCAGGCTACCAAGCCTGGGCGTGCTGGTGCACACCTGTACTCCCAGCACTGGGGAGGCTGGAAACAGGATAATCACTATGAATCTGAGCTGTATGGTGAGACCCTGTACTAAATGCATTAAAAAAATAAACAGGGGCTGGGGATTTGGCTCAGTGGTAGAATGCTTGCCTAGCAAGCTGGAAGCCCTGGGTTAGGTCCTCGGCACCAAAAACAAAAAATAAACCTCCCCTTAAAATAAATAAACAAATAAAACATCAACAATAACAAAAAACTCAAATGTGATCTTGAGGTTCCTAATAGCCACGCTGAAAGTATTTAAATAAATAAAATTAGTTTAAATTATATTTAGCACCACATAGCAAAACCACACTTGCAATATGGAATTAATACAAAAAACATCAGTGAGATATTTATATTAAACATCTTTTTGTTTTGAATGAACTCTCCAAAATCTGGCATTGGCGCTGTACTTACAATGGGGGACCAGCTGCGTGGCAGGAACTTGATGGCCGTGAGAAGCAGGAGGCCCCTGCGTCAGACCTGCAACCTGAGCTGGTCACCAGGTCCCTCGGGTGCCCTCTCACCGGCTCCCTCCCTGCCACCTCCCTGATCTTTTGAACTTATGCATTTCAGCCAGGGTTTACACCAGTGCCTCGCGGTGAGTTTCCGGTCCTTAGCTTCAACTTGCTTTACATTTTGCAGCCAGAGACAATTTCCAAAAAGGCAGAACTGGCCACTTGTCGCCCTTGTTCCAAGTCCCTCAGGACTGCGACTTTGGCCTCCTAAGCCTCTCATGATGTGTCCCAGCCCAGCCAGGGTGGTCTTACTTCTTGCTGTCACCAAGTCCTCTTTGTTCAGCCATCTCCTGGACCACTGGCACTTCTACACATGCCCTTCCCCTTCTTCCTGGGGAACACCTGCTCATCCCAATTTGGAGCTCTTCAGGGATACCTTAACCCCAAGGGCCCATCCAACTGTCCGTCCCTCTCCCAGGCCAGTGCACGTGTCTAACTCTGCAGCTGTCACCCAGCTGTGTGTTCACCTCTCTCTCTCTGCCCTTCCACTGTGAGCTCCTTAGCATGAGAACCATGCCCTTCCTGTCCACATCAGGAATGCTGAGCCAGGACAATCTCATCTCAGCGGGTTTGACTTTGTAAACCCTTTGCCCTGAGATTTCTGTATCCAGAAGAACACCAAGAGAGATGATTCAGGAAAGGTCATTTAGGGCCAGGCTATGAAGAGCTTTGAATGCCGGGCCAAGGAGAGTTTAGACTTTATCCTACTGGCAATGGGGAACCATTGCAGGTTTTGGGGGAGAGCTGCTAAGGCAGGAGATGAAGTCAACAGAGGCTTTGGGCTTTCAGCTTCAGAGTAAGGTCAAAACCTCATTTGCTTCTTCTGAAAAATCCTGCCAAATGACATGTTGTGCTTTTTAGAACGATCTTTTCAGAATGCCACTTAAAAAGGATGGCCAAAGGAAGGAACACATACCTGCCGAGCTCTTATGTGACCCATGCATTTCCAATATTGTACAAATGAGTAGACATGGTGTGATTGAAATAAAGTGAATTTTCAAATTTTAAAATGCATTCCTGTAAAAAACATAGCACCACGAATCCCCTTCCAAATGCTGCCCCGTGTTGCCAAGGTGCTTATTCCGGGGTTCTTGCCACTTTCTGAAGCAGTTCCACCACTTCTCCTTGAGCGATTTTACTTGACTATTGTGGCCACTTCAGTGTTCTGAGTCGATTCAAAACGTTTTCTTTATATGGTCATTTTAGCTTTGGGGAAGAGCAAAACCTGCAGGGTGGGTGTCAGATCTGGTGAAGAAAGTGGACAAGGACACACCGTTACGGCTTCACAAGCCCACCTTCCCACTGGATGGCAGTGAGGAGCAAGTCATTGGATTTTTTTTTTTTTTTTTAATGTATTTAGTACAGGACCTACAGGGTCTCGCTATGCAGATCGGACTTGTGGTGCTCCTCCTGCTTTCAGCCTCCCAAATCCTGGGGTTACAGGCGTGCGAAACCACGCTCAGTCTCAATTGCTTGTCTCAGCAGGTCCCTGGAGGTGAGGGTGGGGGCCGGCACAGCACGGCACGGCAAGCTCGGGATGGAATTGTCCCTGGATTTTTGATCACACCTCATAAAGACACTCACAAAAGAGGACTTCCAGAACTGCTTCCATATGTGGCAAGAACGAGGGGATGAGTGCCTTTGAAGTGATGGGGAGAATTTAGAAGAGGGTTCATGACAGTGAATTACAGTCTTTTACTGTAATTAATCGTTCTTACTAAAGCACACAATGTGTTCTTTTGACCAGCCCTTCATTTGCCCGGCGGTCCCACCGCAGCTCTGCAGCTCCGGCAAACATGTTCTTTCTACTTGAGAGGGGAGGCAAGTTCAGAGAGGCTAAGGAGCTGGCTCAGAGCAGGAGGAGTCCAGACTGGAGTCATGTGGGGTTTGAAGTCTTCCTGGATGGCAGGCAGGGGTCACAAGAGCCAGGAGGGAATCAGACAGGATGGGCTTGGTGCTGCCCGGAGCTGCTGCACACCTGCGCTGGGCAGGGGGCAGCCCCTGGGTAGCACCGAGAGCTGTATATGGGGCCTTATTCAGGGCTGTGCCATCCTGGTGTCCATCTGGGTGGCTCTGTGAGGCCACAAGTAAGACCCAAGAGAAAGCAACTCAGTGGAATCAGACTGTACATGGGGCCTGGGGCTAAGATGATCTTACGTGGTTCATCTCCTCCTCTTCAGACTTTGATTAACTTGACAGGGTCTTCTGGGCGAAACCAAAGCCTCTGCTTTAATAATGCCTTAATTTAAAATTCCCTGGGGGCCAGGGTGATGGCTCAGTAGAATAAGCGCTTTCCTGGCAAGCATAAGAGCCTGAGTTCAATCTCCGGTTCCGCAAAAAAAAAAAAAAATCCCTGGAATAATTTTTGGCTCTTTTTGACATGCAAAGATTTTCCCCTCAAAGTCCTTAATTCTGCAGTCACTTTTTTTTTTTTTTTTTGCAATTGAAGGTCATTTCATGGAACTTGGTTGGCCTTTTTTTTTGAGCCCAAGGTCTTCACACTGAGCTAGAACTCCAGCCCTTTGTTTATTTATTTTTTAATTTTGAAACAGGTTCTACTAATTTGATTTGAAACTCTCTCATTGTTACTTGTTCTTCAATAAAATTATGGGAAAAAAAACCAGGGTCTCACTGAGCTGCTAAGTTGCCCAGGCTGGGGTTGAACTTGCCACCCTCCTGCTTGGCCTTGCCTGTGCCTGCAGACCCAGTCACTTGTTTGGTCTTATTGAATGATTTTATAGTCAGCATTCCACTCAGCTTTAGCTCTCTCTATTTTTCCAGCTACTCTACCGCAGGCTGATCTGGAATGTCGTTCAGCTTCAGCCAACCTCTTCATAACAGTAAATGGCAGTGTGGTTTCAGGAAGGGGACAGCATCTTCATTCTCCTTCTGGGGCTCAGCAGCGGGCAAAGCCTCCTGGGAAATGTGATCATCTTCCTGTCTTGGATCCAGCAATGCATGTGAGCAGCACCAGGAGAGGTGGGTGGTACAGATCTCGCACACTGAAGACCTCTGGTGTCTGGTGCCGGTGGGAGGGGCACCATGTTACTGGGGATCGAACCCAGGGCCTTTGCACTGGTGGCAATAGCACCTGATCTCAGAGGTCCAGCACTTGCTCTCTGTCCCTGATTGGATCTGCTTCCTGATATGCCATCCCCACCACTCCACTTTCCAACAGCCCCCTGATCTGAGAAGACCCAGCTTACCTATTGCCACTGCTGCCTACACCTGGTTTCCAAAAGCCCCACAGGTCACTGCTCCTCGTGGGTTTTCTTGTGAGTCCTGGACAAGAATGAAGGCTGTGAGTAAAAACTTGATCCTAGAGTCAGGAGGTAGAAGACTGAAAGGTGCTGCGGTCAGATTGCTCTGCACCACAGCTCTGCAGCTCTGACTCACCTGACAGCTGCTTGAGTGGGACTCTGTCTGGCTCTCCCAGGGTTTGGGGCCCATGCACAGGTGTGTGTGTCTGAGGTGTCACAGGTGTGCGCGCTGGGGCCCTAAGCACAGCCTACCATCTCTCCCAC
The DNA here is from genome assembly GCA_004027165.1 of Ctenomys sociabilis. NCBI lineage: Eukaryota > Metazoa > Chordata > Mammalia > Rodentia > Ctenomyidae > Ctenomys > Ctenomys sociabilis. The sequence goes on along the minus strand of PVKA01002003.1, from coordinate 63,395 downwards.
CTGCCTTGGTCCCACTGGTCCTGGAGGATGGCTCCCTCCTCACCTTGCAGCCTTTTCTAGCACTTCCCTCCTTCAGGTCCTTTATGACCCCACCATGGATCGCCACTGTCTCTCACTCCCTTGAGCTCCCAACTTGATTCAAATGACATCAGCAGCAGCATCTCTCTCACACTGCCAAAGGACCCTGTGAGTCTAGAAGCCATGTGTAGCCTGGCAGGATGCCACCAAGGCCTGTGCTGTACAGTTCAGTCCGCCAGCAAGCAGCATGGCTCCCTGAGAATGGAGATTTGCTTACTCAGTGAAAGGGAGTGTGAGCAGGTCCTACAGCTGTGCAAATGGACAGGCATGGTCTTATTCTGTTTTCTGTTGCTGTAACAAACTATCAGAGATGGAGTAATTTGTAAAGAATGCAAGTTTATGTGGTCCACAGTCCTGGAGGCTGGAAAATTGAAGGTCTGATGCTGGCACCTGGTGAGGGCTCCTTGCTGCAGGATAACCTGGCGGAGGGTACCACATGGAAAGGTAGAGAAAATGTGCCAGCTTGATGTCTCTTTGACTTCCTGTAAAGTCACAGGTGCCATCCTGGGGTGCCCCCCAGGACCTCCTATAATCCTTGGCACCCTCTAAAGCCCCGCATCTGAATATCATTCACATGGATTTGGGGGCTACATTTCCAGAACACAAACTTTAGGCAGACATAGTCAAACCACAGCAAACATCAACAAAGGCCACTTTACACAAAAGCCACTAAACCATGCCTGTGTCCTTAGTGAATTAAGAGACTATCAGGCAATGCTGCAGTAACAACTTCACCCCGACATCTTAGTGGACAAACAGACTCAGGAAATGTGTCCAGGGCCAATAAGGGGGTGGGAGGGGCTTCTGACAAAGTCATTCAGAGATTCAGGCTGACCATGCTGGCCCAGGGAATGAGCTGTGACAGGGACAGCAGGGCTAGGAAGACCCATACCTCACACCTCTCTTAGGTGCTGGAGTGGTACCAGTCTCTTCTACTTATCTTTTGGCCAGACCTGGTCTCATAGCCCCTGTCTAGCTGCAAGAGAGGCTGGTAAGCATGAGGAGAGTGAGACAGACACTGGTGAGCACCAGGGGCATCTCCCACAAGTATTGATAGCACACAGGGAGAAAAGTCTACTGTTGGTTAGACCCTTTCCTGCTTCATAGTCTAGAATCATGGTTTTAAAACCAAAGATTAGCTGAGCGTGGTGGTGCAAAACAGCAATCCCAACATTCAGGAGGGGGAGGCAGGAGGATCATTGCAAATTTGAGAACAACAGAGAAGCCTGAACTATATAGCAAGACTTTGTCTCAAAAAACAAACAAACAAGGACCAGGGAGATAGCTTAGCAGCTTAAGCACCTGCCTGGCAAGCACAAGGTCCTGAGTTCGATCCCTGGCACCTCAAAACTAACAAAGAATTTTTAAAAACCCATAGGTCATACATTACCTTAAGTTTCAACATAATGCCAGATGTTACCTCACCCTCTGCTTGGATTCTTCTAACAATGGGGAACTCACTCTGTCTAATGCAGTAACATCCAATTGTGACCATCCTATTGCAAAAATTTCACTTATATTCTGCTGACATTTTCCGTGCATTGGCTCCAAGTTCCTCCTCTAAAATGTTTCTCCCATGATTTTGGAGAGCTGAACCACTTCTCCCTGTGCCTTTTTTTTTTTTTTTTTTTTT
>PVKA01002003.1:0-61584 GCA_004027165.1 Ctenomys sociabilis | reverse complement strand
TCCACCACAGACCCTTCTTTTTTTGTGGTACCAGGGGTTGAACTCACAACTTTGCACTTGCCAGACAGGGGCTTGTGCCACTGAGCTATCCCCCCTGCCCACTACAGACCCTTCTTAGGTCCTAGCTCAGGACACTTTGAGGGGACATCTCAGTGCAGACTCATGGCATCCACACCCTTCCTCTTCATGCTTGTGCCCAGAGCTAGCTTAGAAAGTCATTCCTAGGCCTTTTGCCCTGAGGCCAAAATACCTTTCATAAACAGGCCAAAGGAAAAGTTCAGTTTGGCTCATGGTGTGAGAGGCTTCAGTCCATGGCTGGTTGACTCCAGGGAAGAAACACTATGGTGAGGAGCACAGCAGAGGGGCGCTGTTCACCTGCTGGCAGCTGGGATGCAGACATGGAAAGAGCCCGAGAGGAGGGGGCCAAGGACCAGACATAGTGCTCAGTGACCACCCTTAGGACCTACTTTGTCCAACGAGGCCCACCTACAGTCCCACCACTTTCTAATACTGCCATCAAATTATAATGCCACCTGTGGATGGATCCACTTGGTGAAAGTGATTCCTCATGATGCAGTCACCTGACTGAAAGCCTCATCTCCAAATGTGAGGCTTTTGGGGGGCATTTTTGATCTAAACCATAATGCTTCCACGCGCTCTCTCTCTCTCTCTCTCTCTCTCTCTCTCTCTCTCTCTCTCTCTCTCTCTCTCTCTCTCTCTCTCTCTCTCCCCCTGTCTCACTGGAGATCAAACCCAGTGGCCTTCTACTACAGAGCCCTATCCATAGCCTCTCCCCTTTTTTTAATTATTTTTGTTTTTTGAGACAGGGTCTTGCCAATTGGCCCAGGTTATATTCAAACTTGTGATCCTCCTGCCTCAGCAGCGCTGGGTCCCGACGTGCACTGCCACAGCAGGCTTCTCCCGTTTTACATCTTCAGTCCTTTTATTTCCCACGGTGTGATCTTGTTAAGCACCCTGGGAAGCTACGATGTTTAGCTGTGTTAGCTGTGGCTGCATTAGGCAGTGGTTGGGTTTATCACATTTGAGTCAGATTTTCACATTGGACCCTATTTCTTTCTTTTTTCTTTTGGCCATTTCCATCTTTTTAAAACATTCTTTTTTTTTTTTTTACTTTCAACACTTCTTTCTCTCCTCTTTCAAACTGCTGCTTAAGATTGCAGGCTACTACAGTAGCCATCTAATTTGCTATCATCTGATCATCAGTTCATTGTGTGGGGAAAGAGCCCCCGCTCATACCTGCAGGGAGGCCTAGCAAAAAAATGTGCTCACTTTTACAGGAACGAGGTGGAATTTTGGGGTGTCCTGGTAAAGAAGAAAATTCAGGGTAGGGATCATTCATATGTCCACATTCTTTTTGCATTTTGTGTTGGTCAAAGACAGAGCATTTGGAATAAAAGTGCGAAGTTCTTTCCCTGGGACAGGCCTGCTCCCTGGAATTCACCTGGACCCTTTGCTACTATTCCCAGACCAGAGCAGCGGGGTGCACAAGCTGCAGGAAAAAATTGGTGCTGAGACTGCTCTGCTCCTATTGTTGCCTTCCTGGATTCTGGACTCTGTAGACTCTACGTCCTGTCGAGATCAGGGCAGAAGGGGTGGGGAGATTCCTGGTTTAGATTAGCAGAGGGATTTATCACACCAAAGGTGTTTACCTTGGCCTTGGCTCCGTGAGTCCTTCCTCCCCTGTTCAGCTGCTCTCTGCTAACTTAGCACAACCGCAGCTCTGCTTTCTGTCCCGGACCCAGAGGGGATGTCTATCCACAAGACCTGGAAACATCAGGGCCAGCAGTTTGGAGCAAGCATGGAGAAATTGAACTCCCATTTTTGTCCCATTTCTAAAGTGCTTTCCCTCTCACAGAAAGGGAAAGACACGGGGGTGTGTGTGTATGGGGAGTAAGGAGGGGGGGGATGTTTTCGGACAAACACCTCCTCTCTGCCTCCTCATAAAGGGAACAGGATGGGAATTGTTGTCCAGGATACATCAGAGTGTCATGAGAAGTTGAGGAGATAGGGACTGAGACAGCACTCTATCCACAGTGACATTTATTTTTCTAGCTTGTTTAGCGAGGTCCCCTCCTTTCTTTTAGTACCAGGAATTAAACCCTGGGCCTCTGTATTGAGCTACATCTCCAGCCCCTACCCCCCCCTTTTTTTTTTTTTTGCGGAACCGGGGATTGAACTTAGGTCCTTGCGCTTGCCAGGGAAGCGCTTACTCCACTGAGCCATCTCCCCGGCCCCTTCTACCCCCTTTTTGAGACAGGGTCTCACTAAGTCACTAAGTTGCATGGGCTGGCCCAAATTTGAGAACTTCCTGCCTCAGTATCCTCAGGTGCTGGATGCTGCATGGTTTGGGCTCTTGTCAGTGAACAGCGGCTTCTGCCTCTCTTGAGTTTCAGTGTGTACTCCAAACGTGCCAGGACCACCGGCCTGTAACAGAGGCACAGCAGTGGAGAGCTCGCCGACCCACCAGGGCAGCACTGTAGGGTAGAGGTGGCAGCTACAAACCTTCAAGAACTTTCAGGCATCTCTGTGGAGGCTTTCATTCCAGGGGCTGCCCTACCACGTGCATACTTAAAAAACAAACAAACAAAGAAAATTGGCCTTTTTATTCCATGCTGCTCCTATATGTGTTCTAAAATAAAGTTTTGGCTGGGGAGATAGCTTGGCAGTCTAAATGCCTGCCTGGCAAATGCAAAGACTCAGGTTTGATCTCTCATATGGCATGCTGTGCCGGAACCCCGAGTGGCTCTGTATCCCTAGTCACACTATGCCAGCCACCGAAACCAGGCTTGGTGGTGCATGCCTGTAATCCCAGCACTGGGGAGGCTGAGACAAGAGGATCACTACAAGTCTGAGCTGCGTAGTAAGACCCTGTACCGAATAAATAAATAAATAAATAAATAAATAAATAAAATTTTAAATTGTTGGACATGAAGTAAGGTGTACCAAGTTTTGTCAGCTGAGAAAGCCCAAGCACTCCTGGATCTGAACATTTTAGGTGCCTTACTTGGGGACTTGAGATGTGTGTTGTTTCTAAATTTCCTTGCTCATCAAAACAGCAGAATAATAATTATTAATCTCTAATGAATATTGTAGCACGTCAAATACACTGTAGACATAAATTCATTTGGTCCTTTTAGCAAATCTATAAGTTAGGCACTGTTATTTTTCTGGTCTTAGATGTGAAGATGCCCAGAGAAATTAAGTAACTTGTCTGGTATCACAGAGCGGGTGTTGTCACAGTTGGATTCTACCAGCTGATTTTATCTTGGGGAGGATCGGGTGAGATGCCACAGAAGCCTACTCTATCCCTCTTAGCTGCCAAACCCCTGATGAGTGGCATAACTGCTAAAAATGGTATCGAAAAGAGGGACCACTTCAAACAGCAGTGTGTGTCCACAGTTGCCTTGGAGACAGGACTGGAGGGTGAAGAGAAGAGGGAATCACAGAAGTCAGAGCCCTTGAGGTCCTCATTGTTTCTACTTCTCTAATATGGCTGTGGAGAGGAGCAGACAGGGTCAGGTTTACCATAGATCACACAGCAAGTCAGCAGGGTGGCCAGGGACGGTCTGCTCTCCGAGTCCGGGTGGTGTGGATGACATCACGCTTCCTTTATTACTTTCCTACATCTTTGTCCATTTATCCTTCATGAGGTCAATGGAGCCCCTCTCCTTTGGAGCACATTTGTCCACACTGGCAGCTGTCTTTTGAAGGGACAAGGCCAATTTTATCATCCTCCCAGAGGACAGGATAAGCACCCTGAGGGTGGAGACCACTATGTTTCTGTCTCCAAAGGCTATCACAGGGCCAGGCACACAGAAGTCATGTTGCATGGTCCACAGTGAATCTGTTGTTCCAGAAATGAAGAAGAGGACCAAACCTAGCCACTGCCCTAGGCCTGGAATTTCTGGGATGCATTCATTCTTCTCCTAAATGTTTTTGTCCTAAAATAATCCTGTGCTACATGGAATGCTGAAAAAAAATCACTTTAAGATAAAACAAAGAAATTCCTGTCCCCTTACTGTAATGCCTACAGCGTCAAACCAGCTTACAGAAACATGGGATTTCTCTGGCTTCTCTTCCCCCCACTCCTCTGGCTTCTCATGTCTCATTATGCAAGTGAAGGAGCAGAAGGTGGAAGACAGATTCCTGGGGAAAATGACCTCAGCGTTTATTAGGTGTCAGCCAATTGCCCAAGGAACTCAATTCAGATTCCTCTTTGGGGAGGCACTGAAAATCCCCGATAACCTAAATTCTCCAAATCTTTTAGGCCTTGAGGGAGAGATGGAGGGGGAGAAGGAAGAAGTAATCTGATGTCCAAGTTACACATTTCCCATTAAGGGGCTGTCTGTGCTGAGATGACTGGCTCTGCCTCCAAGACAGAGAGCCGGGACTTGGGATGTGTGGGTATCCCACTGAAAAAAATGAGTTGGGCTGGGGATGGAGCTCAACGGTGCAGTGCCTCCCCAGCAAGTGTGAGGCCCTGGGTTTGATTCCTGATACAAAGACAGACAGACAGACAGACAGCTAGACAGACAGACAGACAGAATGGAGAAAATGCTGAACTGGGATTTAAGAAAACTAAATGACAAGATATGTAATTTAGGGGAAAGTGTGAATGTGGAGTTGGATAGGACACCTTGGGATCTGCACACCCGGAAATGCATGTGGACTGTACCTGTGGGGACACACGGGCGATGAAGATATGGATCAAGATGGTGAATCATGAGGGCTGGGCTATCTCAGAGCATTTTCAATAGCATCTCCCAGTCTTTCACTAACAATACTCCTACAGTCCATCGACAGAATGTGCTGTGGTCAGCCCACCACGCTGGTCTCTAGAGAGTGGATTCTGTCCAGTCCTGGAGGCCTCCCACACCCTGGGGGCTTCCCACCAAGAGCAGAGCAGGGTAGCCTTCATGTTTGCAGAAAAAGGCTTTCGGGCTCAGCTTTCCCATCAGTAAAGGTGATGTTACATACCTTCTTCTTGAATCAGATGCTCCACCAAGGGGAGATTCAGCCCTAGAAGATTGTGCGGCCAACGGGGAGGCTGGGGACCAAAGAGAAAGAGAAGACTCAGGAAAGTCCTGGCTAGCTGCTCACAGACAGGTCCACTACACGTGGTTTGACCACTTTGCCTAAGGAGTGAGAGGCGTGTATCTTTTAGTTAAACTTTTTTGAATCTCAGCTACCATCCGTGAGAAATGGGAGTGGTACCATCTCTCACAAGGACAAATCAACCACATCGTCCAGGAGAAATGTCCAGGCACAGAAAATGTGCTCCATGAGGCGTCTGCAGACTTGGACAGGGTTTGGTTGGGAAGATTCCAAAATGTGGATTGGGTCCCTGGATAAAAGGTCTGGTGTTGGAGGCCCGCGGCTCCAGGGACCCCCAGCGAGGGGAGCACCCCAGCTCTGTGGCCGCAGCGCCTCCTCCAACCCGGGCCATTTAGGGTTAAAGAGAAAGCCCCACGCCCCCTTTGGCGGCGCAGAGCCCACCTCGCCGAATTTGAAAAGGCGGCCCCGGAGAGGCGTGGGCGCCCCCCAGACGCTTCCAGCTCCGGCCCCGGCTCGCTCCCTCCCTCCCGGCAGGGGCCGCGGGTTCGGTCCCGCCGCCGGTGCGCTCCGGATCGTCCTCACCGCCCGGGACGGGTCCCCGCACAAGATGAGGCTGGTTCTGCTCCTGCCCTGGGCGTGCTGCTGCCTCTGCGGGTCGGCGCTGGCCACCGGCTTCCTTTACCCTTTCCCGGCCGCGGCCCTCCCGCAGCACGGCTACCCGGAGCCCGGCGCCGGCTCCCCGGGCAGCGGCTACGCGGGCCGCCGGTGAGTGGCAGGGGGCGCGGGGGCGCGGGGGCCGGGGCTGGGGGCGGGGGTCTCCGGCTGCGCCCTCCTTCTGGGCTACTGGCCCGGGTGGAGGTGGCTCCGACCTGCACTGGGGCGCGCGAGGGGCTCCCCGCGCAGCTCCCGGCGTCTCCCGGCGCGCTCGGCCCCTGCGCGCTCACCTGCAGGCCCGCGGCTTTGTGTCGCGGAGCCGCTCCCGGGTGGCCGGGATCCGGATCTTGGATCTAGATTCCCTGTTGCCCCGGCCGCCGGCGACTTTGTGGGAACCATCCGGTCCGATGTTTGGGGCCCAGGACGCAGAGGAGCCTCGGCTGCGGCCTCCTGGCCAAGCGGACGTGGGACCGTCTGCGACCCTCGGGCTTCGCTGTGGGTTGGGGAAGGAGCGGGGCTCCCCCAGCTCCAGGTGCGGGGACCCGCCGGCCGCGTCCTCCGAAGCCGGCAGGTGGCGCCCTGGTCGCCTGGGACGATCAGGGCAGCGTCTCCTGAGCCGTTTTCGAATTCCCACTGCGGTGGAATTCAAGACAACGGTGCTTGCGCTACGCTTTTTTCCTATTTAATAATAACTACAGCTCGCACGCCTGTACTAGCGCTCTACAACACCCAGCCTGCAGTGGTACATTTCCTTTTTTGATGCTTAAACCACCCCACCCTGCAGTCTAGGTTTTAAAGATTATCTTTCCTTTAACGGGGTAAACTGAGGCCCACAGAAGGTTCCTGTAGTTCAGGGGCAGTTCAAGGGTGATCCCTATTTTTTTCTCCAAATCTCTTGCGTTCTGCCACCTTACTCTGATTTTGGAAGCTAAAAGCCAAGACCTAGTTCTCTTTACCCCTTTAGTGTTTTACCAAGCCCCTCTATGATGGAGTCTGGCAAGGCCTTATAGTGAGGGAATAGGAATGTTCTGTGCTGGGAGCTCCGGATACTTTGTGGTTTGAGAAAGCAGGGTCCCGAAAATGTATTACAGAGCCCTGGAAAAGTTTGCAAACAACTCGATTTCCCTCCTTTTGTTTGGAAATGCTTGCTGGAGACTTCAATTATTCAGCCAGGACCTACCAAAGGAGGGCCTGTACACTTCCAGTTGAGAGCAGCCAGCCTCAGGCTTTCCAAAGTACAGATAGTCTGATCCCTGTCAGGAAAACTAAGCAAAATGTATCTGCGTCTAAGTAGATTAATGCTCAGAAAAAAAGTTTTAAGGACCCCATTTCCAGGAGTTTACAAGATAGAGAGGTCTGGGGACTAGTGTCACCACTGCCCCCATCTGTGGGTTTGAATCTAAGCATTCCATCAACTTCAGATTGAAAATATTTGGGGAAAATTTGCATCTGTACTGAACATGTACAAACTTCTTGGCATTGTTCCTTAAACAGTACAGCATAACAACAGTCTCTGTAGACTTTACATTGCATTTGGTATCTAAGTCATGTAGAGGTGACTGGAAACTCATGGGGGGGATCGTGTAGGTTCTCTGCAAAGACCCTGCCATTTCACACCAGGACTTGAGCATCCTGGGTTGCAGGAGAGGCTCTGGGGTCCTCGTGGATCCCGAGGGACCACTGTAGCAGCATTACCTCCTATCTGAATCTTGTCTGTGTGCTTTATAAGAGCGTATATATTCACATATTACTTTTGTAATGAGTAAGTGTGAGAAGGGGGAAGGTGGGCTGAGAGGAGCTAGAGGTGTAGGAGGTGGATGAGTGGGAGCTGGGTCTGTGCTCATTAGGCTAAACTTTGGGAACTTCTGCAAAATGTACAAGGGATTGATTTAGAGTTGAGTGTGGGATACGTGCCTGTTATCCCAGTACTCTGGGAGGCTGAGGCAGAAGAATCATAAATTTGACCCCAGCCTGGGCAATTTAGCAAGACCCTATCTCAAATTTTAAAAAAGCTGTGATGTAACCTAATGTGAAGCTCCCCACTACAAGGGTTTTTAATTCCCAGTACAAGAAAGAAAAAAAGGGCAAAGGGAAGCCCTTGATGGTTTAGAAGGCCACTTCCTTCTTAGAGTCTTAAAACCTGTGATGGGGCCTCTGGTGACTTTCACCAGAGAGTTGTTCAGATGCAAATCAGAAGCTGAGGGGGAAACTAACTTTAACTGGGAAAGCTGTCCCGGGACTGAGCCCCCATCCCAACTGTCCCTTTCTTCCCACCAAGCCCAACCCACTTGTGAAACACCCTCAAGTATGCAAATCCCTCCCTCCTGCAGATGTTTATTAGGGGCCTTGCATATTATTTCCCCCTTCACCCCCAACTCCAACTGTAAAAGGCCTGAGTGAGAAGCAGAGAAGGGGCCTTGTACTTCTGCTGGAGGAGGCAGAAGTTTTAATGTAGAAAAATAACAAAGTTTTACATTAATTCTTGAGGTAGGCCTGTTCTCTCTAAGGGAAGGCAGAACTGCAATGGAACATAGTGTCCAGACAGTAGGCTCATGAGTGGGGTGGGGTGCAAAGGACGAAGTTATCTTTTGCCTCTTCTCTCAGGAGTGATGCTTATTCCATAAACCAGTCACTGCTGTCCAAGCCCATGTGCTTAGGGGTCAATAGCCACAGATATCACCAAGGTAAAACATTGCTCGATAACTAGGTCCCATTTTCCAATGTAGATGCCCTTGTCAGTTTCCATTGCTATAACAAAATAACTGGGGTTAGGAACTTTGTAAAGAAAAGAGGTTTATTTTGGCTCATGAATTTGGAGGTGGGACATGAGCTTGAGCAGGGAGGCTAAAACGCAAGGGGGTAAACTTGCCTTATTACAACCCTGTCTCTAGGGTAACTAATCATATCCTTCAAGACCTAACCTTGAAAGACAGACATTACTGACCTCTTCCTGAGCATGTTGGCCTCAGGACCCGGTTATCTCTTAGAGCTCCCACCACCCTTCAATTAAAGTACCTTGGAGGTACAGTACTGATATGCACCATATCCACACCACAGCACTTAACAAATGTACTTTCACAATGAAGGCCAAGCTCAAATGAGGGACTCCTTGTTGCCTCAGGGTTCTGCTCTGGAAAAAGGCGACAGATGGGGAAGCCACCCAGCCACCATTACCGTGGCTTGTTTCCACACCCTGAGGGTGCATTCTATGCCTTCCATAAAATGCCACCCTTGGCTAGGAGTGGACACCTTACCCTGGATGGCCTGTGACAAGTGACCCTGAAAATGGACTCTGAGTCAGGGAATTTGAGCGCAAGAATGAGATAGAGAAGGAGGCAAGGGTTTGGTTGGGGATATTTCCTTGACCTCAAAAACTAAGATAATAAAGAAGTACCACAGTTGTAGGAGGGCAGGGCAGGTCCTCCACAGTGCCCGGGCAGGGCCACGTCCCAGGGCCAGGTCCTGTGGGCCTCAGTGGGAAGGTAGAGGGAGCTTGGTTCCTGGTTCTGCCCGCATTCACTATGCAGACCTGCACGGGTACCTTAACCCCTCAGCACCATTCAGGGTCTGCCTGATTTGGGTACCATGGAGACCAGGACACCAGGAATGAATGACAGAAAGCAGAAAGGGATGCAGGGAGGCTGGGTTTGCAAAATGCAGATCTGACTTCATTCCTTTTCATGTGCTAGTCTCCAGCTGGAGAGACTGAGCTACTCGGCCATGTGCCTGGCCCTTCTCCAGCTGGGACAGTCCCGTCCCGTCTGACTCCTTTTACCCCCCCCCCCGTGCCCCTTATCTCCAACAGGGCTGTCCCTCTCCTCCTATGGGACAGCTGGTGCACACGGTGTTCTCTCTTCAGCTAACACCTTCAAAGATGCCTTGACGTCAGACAGGCTCACTTCCGGGATTGGGGGTCACAAGTCAGAGGATGGCTTTTAAGAAATGAAGATCCATGAGCCGGGAGGGAAGACCTCAGGTCACTCTTGGCATGCGTTTCTGCCGGTGTAGAAGCTCAGCTACGTTCCACCCCTGTGTGCAGGATTTGGATCCATTTGCAGGCCATCCTAGGCAGTGGCGGAATTCAGAACCACAACTGTGTTTTGCTTTCCATTTGGAAACTCTGGTGAGTTAGTCCAAGAAAGGTCTGATCTCTGCTCCGATGATTCTGCAGGGTCCCAACCCTGCCTCCTGCCTCCCTCTCCATCTACCCCTTTCCTTCCTGTGTCCCAGGTGGGACTGGCTTCGGTGTCATTGGACAAGCACTCTCCAGTTAGCCTTGACACTTGAACATCTCAACATGCAGTTTTTAACTTCTGTCTGGAAAGTGGAGTTTGGAGGGACAACAGTGTCCCAGCCCTGGTGGTATTCGGTGTCCTGCAGCCTCTTGGTCTCTGTATGGTGGGTTCTCAGCACTCCCCACCCTCTGCCACCGAGGTGCACCTCACCTCTCCCTCTTCACCTCCACTACCACCTCCTGCCCTGGCTGGGGTCTGGGCCAGGGCTCTGGAAATATGGAGTACGCTATGGTATAATGGTTGCTCCTTGGTCCAGGCTGGTAGTGCCAGAGCGTGTTGAGAGGGCACCTTGGCCCTAGCAAGCCTCCCCCCACCCCATCGACTGTATCTAGAACAGCGGGATACTCTTGAGGTGGCCGTCTACTGCAGGAAGGTGCCTTTGGGAAGGGGGTCCCGACTTGACCTTCCTACTGTGAGCTGTGCACCAGGGACCCTGGCTACTGGTGTGCTGAGCATGTGTGGGCATGGGCTCCTGGTTGGGAAGAGGGGGAGAGAAGAGAAGAGCTTCATAGTTTCCTATTTTCAGAATCAAAGCTGCAAATTTTACTTTTGCCCATGCCCCCTTTTATTTAGCCAGATGTTTGTGCTAGATTTATCCTTTCATCTACAGGGCCTCAAGGCCTACCCATAACTTCTGTTTTTTCTTGCTGGAGATTGAACTCAGAGCATTCACACTGAGCTATAACCCCAGTCAGTTAATTATTATTATATTTGTTTGTTTGTTTAGAATTATATTTGGAGACAGGGTTTCACTAAGTAAGTTGCCCTGGCTCGGCCCCAAGTTGCAGTCCTCTTGCCTCAGCTTCCTAGAATGCCAAAATTATAGGTGTGAGCCATCACAAAATCCGTATTTGGAAATCTGTACTGTAAGGACTTTTCCAAGTGACGTTTTTAGGTTTTTTGGGGTATGTGTATGTGTGTGTTTGCAACCAAGTTTGGGAAACAGTGTCAAGAACATGGCCAAAAATTTAAAAATAGCTTTTATGTAGTCACACACACACACACACACACACACACACACACACACACACGCACGCATGTGCCCTGGAAGAAGCTTTGTGAAATCACACCATGCCCACACTGATGTTCCTTTCTGTTGTTTTCTGTCTGGCTTGTGAAATATATGCTGGGCCTCAGGAGGTGGACTCCAGAGTCCTATAGGGCTGGGTCTGTGCTGGGCAGCAGGAGCTGCTTGCCCTGCCCACAGCCCACTACTTGGGTCCCCTCCCCACTGCCCACACCTTCACGACACTACCTTCTGCTGCAATCAAGCCTCCTTCCTCCAGGCAGGCCTCTGGACTCTTGCTCTGCTCTGCCCACCTCATCTGTGGTGCTCCCCATACCCTATGTGCCTGTGCTGGCTGTGTTGACATCTCTGGTCCCCAGGCTCCTTGCCCCTCCTGCTGTGCTCATCCCTCCCCTACCTCCAGCGGCCCTGACCAACCAGTCTGAGATGATGTAAGTGCAGGAGCCAGAACTGAACCCTGTGCACACTTCACCTGCCCCTTGGGAATGTGAGGCCTGTGGGTACCCAGCCACCTGCATTCACTGGGCCCAGGTGCATGCTGGGGACTCCAACCCAAGATCCTGGGCCTCTGCCCAGTGGTGGCTTGGGGGATGGAGTGGTCACACCGTGGTTCCCTGACCCTCTGACTGCATCACAGGCCTTTGGAGGGTGAGGCCCCTGCCTCTTGCATCTGTGGCATCTTAGTTACTACTTAACTTAGTTTGTTTAAGTTACTATTATCCTGATATAGTGCTGCACACCTGTAATCCCAGTGCTCTGGGAGGCTGAGGTGGGAGGATTCCAAGTTTAAACCCAATCTGGGTAATTTACTGACTTAGCCGCACCCTGTCTATAAATAAATAAATAAATAAATAAATAAATAAATAAATAAATAAATCAGAGCTGGGGATGTAGTTGAGTGCAATTCCCAGCACTGAAAAAAAGAGTTACTAGTGATCACTGACTGCCTACGTGTTCCTGCTTGGTGCTGAGGGCAGTGAGGTGACCCAGCATCATAATGCTTACCTCCTGAGGTCGTTTTGGGTTTGAATGAGTTCCAAATAGAAAAAAACTGAAGGAAACACAGGGGTACTTCACTGTGGCCACGGCTGTGCTGCGTGGTGACTTGTTAGGGATCCCACAAATATGGAAGGCCATAGGACTGAGTTCGTTCTGAGCTGCTATCCCAGGATATTTGAGACCGAGATATAGAAAGAATTGGGTCATTCCTTACACCTCTGGAGGCCAGAAGTCAGAGATCAAAGACCCAGTCTCAATGTCACAGCCTTGGTCCATTCAAGAGGGCAGAGTCCTCATGACCATAGCTCCAGGGAATGAGTTTTAAAGGATGGCCCTGAAGGGTCAGAATGCAAGGGAGCCTTGGAGGATGAGCAGAAGTGTGGGGGGCAGTGACTGGGAGGCCACTGGGGTAGACAGGCTACAGGGGGAGGGCTTGGGGCAGTCAGATGGAGCCTGGCTTGAGTGGTGTGGCATGGTGGATTAACTATGCTTGGAGAACCCAGCTGAGCTGAATCAGCTTAGTGCTGGGTGGGAAGGTCCCCTGAGGGTTGGTGTCAGCAGCCTAAAAAGAGAATAGGAGGGCAAGGTGGCGCTGCTGTTGATTCTCCTGGAGCAGCTTTCCATGCTGGCTTTCCTAATACAAACTCAGTTGTTCTCATGGTCTGAGGGAACAGCTGCGGTTCTTTTTAGGGGAGCTCTGGTCTTCACCTTGATGATCATTTCTGGCTTCAGTGCAGATCCCTCAGCCCTCTGGCACAGATCTCTCACCCCACTGGCCCAGACTTTTTAGCTTCCACCACTGATCTCTGTGCCTACCCAGTGCTCACCTGTGATACAGACTAGCACGGGACACTGACATGATCTCTAGGTGTGCACTGCTGGAGGATGCAAGCTCACAGCTGGGTCCTCTGCTCTCTAGGGGGTGGACGGATCGCTTGCACTCTTTGCGTTTGATGCTTTGGGTGAGGCTACTCATCCAATAACACTATAAATGGTGTACCCTTCATTAAATCAATTCCCCTTGCAAACCCTGCTACACGTGGTTAGCAGGGCTGTGTCTTGATGGCTGGGTGCTGGATGGGTGAGGCCAGCAGGCTAGGCTCCTGGGACTTGAATGTGAGCCCTGTTTTCTGCCGCTGGAAGGATTTGGGGCTTTATAGTGTGAGCCAGAGGAGCAGGGACAAATCTGGCTGTTTCTAGTGCTTGGTGTGTGTGTGTGTGGGGGGGGGTGCAGCTGTTTTACTCTTCAAAACATTGCAAAGACCTTGTGGAGTGTTTCAGCTTTGCAAAAGTAGTAAAGATAGTGTCCACACACCTTGTTGGGATTTTTGGTGGTGGGGATACTGAGGACTGAACCCAGGGCTTTTGCACTGAGTTATTTTCCTAGCCCATTTTCAATTTTTTATTTTGAGACAGAGTCTCTCTCACTAAGTCATTAAGTTGTCCAGGGCAGGTTTCTGCCTCAGCCTCCCAGAATGCTAGGAATCCAGGTTCTGTACTTGTGCATGTATTTTCAGCTTTACATATTTGGTGCAGGGTGTCACTATGCGGCTCAGACTTGTAGTGATCCTCCTGTAGTCAGCCTCCCCATCCCTGGGATTACTGGCATGTGCCACCACGCCTAGACTGGGAGGAGGTCTCAGCCTGCCCAAGGGCGGGGCCAGTATGGCATGTGTTGTCAAGGATTAAACCCCAGTCCCTGTGCTTGCCTAAGCAGGCGCTTAGTCTGTTGAGCTATCTCGCTGGCCTGCTATACTTGTATTTTTGTGAGATTTTTTTTTTTATTTTTACCTCCATGGAGTTTTCAGGCTGAAATTTTAGTGTCCTGGCCTGGACTTGCATATTTTCGGTATTCAATGGGCATTTGTTATGCACAGAAATGAACAAAAGGATGAATCGGTGAATATCCAAACCTCTCTTTTTCTGGGAAATGAAACCAGGAAGTGGCCCAGGACAGGCTCAAGGTGCTGCGAGGTCCAGAGGCCAGGTTCTTGCCTGTCCTTTGTTCCTAACAGCCCAGCTCTGGAAAGCCACTTTTAGAGTGGCCCAGAAGTCACAACATTAAGATCCTACTTTTCCCTTTGAAGGGGTGTGTGTGTGGAGAAGGGGGCTTTTCCTCAGAGTCATGCAGAATGGCCCAGTGGAGATGTGGGGAGGACAGCCCTCCAAAAGCCCTGGATGCTGTAAAGCCCCTGTCTGCATCTCGCTGGCCTCCCCCGAAGTTTGCCTGTTACTGTAAGTCCATTCTCAGAGAAACAATCACCATGGTGACGAGCGCCACCCTTGGCGTCTCGCCTCGGAGGGGTGTCACACTTCATTGCCTGTCAGGCTCCCTCTGGAGACAGTAACCACCTGTTGGATTTTCGGGAATGTCAGCACGCAGCGCCCGGGAACCCCATGGATGGCCTATGGAAATGTACGCACAACATACAGCTCTCCTCACCAGTTGTCCGAGTGCCCAGCCTCCGACCGGATTGTAGCGCCTTTGCCTGAATCTCTCAGAAACCGGGGCCCAGATGTTTCTCTTTGGTGTTCCAGAAGACAGCACTTGGGGCTGGGCTGGACTCAGCCGGGTTAGTTCTGTCGTTCTCAGAGACGGAGCTGTGGGTCTGGCCTCCTGGGCCTCCCTGTTGTTCCCTACCCCAGCTGCCTCCAGAAGGACCTGTGTACAGGGCAGCGCTGGCCATGTTGCCTGTGACATCACAGCCCTTGCCATCTCTTTGCTGTTCCCAGCAATGTTTTCTGAGCTGCTTCCTCTGGCTATGAATGGATCCTTAGAAGACAAATGCCAGTTCACGGAGCTGGTTTTCTTCCTCAGGAGGGAGGTTTGGGAGCCACACTGTCTGGGCCTGATCCCGGCTCTGTATCCAATCTCTCTGTACCTTGGTCTCCTCATCTATAAAATGGGTATATCATGTGTCTACCTCTTTACACGAGTTAATAAAATGCTTAGAACATGATCTAGTCGACATCCTTTGTGGTCAGATGAGATGACAAATGTCCCAGAAGCCTGGGCCATGAGCCTACCATCTGGTATAAGTTGGTGAAATGGCAGTGGCATAGACATGAGGCTGTGGAAGCCTTCTCTGGGGAGTATTTGGAGGGAGGAATCTAGACCAGTGCTTTGGGAGCTTTTGGTCCAGTTGACAGGGCTGGGAGCAAGGAGTCCTCTGATAAACCTCATCCTTGGAGGAGGCCCAGGCTCTGTGGCTCCTTCCACTGCACTTCTACTTCACTTGACAAGACTGGGGGGTGTGGGGCCCCCAACTGCACTAATCACTGTTTTTTTCAGTGCTGGGGATTGCACTGAACTACATGCTCATGGACATTGGGGCTGTGCGTATGCAAATTCTTTGGATTCTAGTTTGTAGCCCCAAAATTTGGTGTCTTTATTTGGAAGAATCTGATCTTTCACCTGGTTCTCAGTTCTGGAGGAACAGGGACTGTGTGGCCCTTGGCTGAAATCCCCCCATCCCTACGTCCCAGCACCCTCAAGACCCCTGAAGGGTCTTCCTGGCTTGGAGCCTTAAGAAAGATTCCACTTTTCCTGTCCTTGGGGGGGGGGGATTCCCTGGAATCCTGCCCGTCAGAACCCCCTCCAGGCACCTAGAGGAGCCCAAGGCCCCCTCTCCTGGGTGTTCCAGCCCTGTTCCCTTCTGCTTCAGCCAGCTGTGCAGGTCAGTTGCCTTGGCGCCTGACATTTTTGTCATTCCAGGCCCCCTGTCAGGGCTTATCTGGGAATCCACACCACTCACTTCCTGCCTTCCTGTGATTGACTTGGCCACACGGCTGATCCCTAGGCTCCGGAGCTCTTGGCCTGCCCGGGCGCCCAGTTCTGGGGTAGGAGATCCTAGCTGCTGCAGGATTTGCCTGCCTCTTTCTTTTTTTGTTCTGTCCCTGCTGATGACAGACCCTGAGACTCTGAACAGGTGTGCTTTCTGGGGAGACAGCTGAACAGGGTCCAAGACTTTCAGGAGGGACCCAGAAGGGAGCTCTGTCCAGACCCAGCCTTGGCAGCTCTGGCTCCTCAGAGCTGCGCTCTCCACTGGCTGTCTTTTAGCCTCAAGCTCTTTCCCGCCTCTTGGGCCTTTGCATGTGTTCTTTGCTGTGTCTCAGTTGGTTTTTGCTTATTTGGGGTCTGGCTAGCTCCTGCTTCCACAGCAAAGATCAGGTATTTATTTTATTTATTTATTGGTGGAAACAGAGATTGAACTGAGCCCCTTTAAAACCACAGCTGCAGGGAACCTTTTCTGGTGTGTGAAGTGAACCTGGCTCCTTTGCTTAATGCACTGGCAGGTCCTGGTCTCTTACTGGCCTGCCAGTAAACCTCATAATGAGTGGTGGTCACTGGTGAGTGGCTACCTACCTTGTACTATGACTCATGCAAGGGGAGAGACACAGGCTGTCTAGCAGAGTGCTGTACTTCAGAATTCTTGCCTGGGATCACAGAGAACACTCAGGAAGGAAAGGATTAGCCATCTTGCAAGCTGTACTGGTTTTCTATTTTTGCCTTACTAGATGATCACAAATTGAGTGGCTTGAAGCAATGCACATTTGTTCTCCTACAGTTTGTGAGGTCAAAATGAATCTCGCTGGGCTCTAGCATCATGGGCAGGCCTTGCTGGAGGCTCCAGTGGAGAAGCCAGTTCCTTCCTTTTCCAGGTTCTAGCGGCTGCCTGCATCCTGCCGTGGCCTCTTCCTCCATCATCGAAGGTCATCTCGCCCACCTCTCTTTCTATACCTCTCTGGCTCTGAGCTTCCCACCTTCCTCTTACCAGGGCCCTTGAGATTAGGTTGTGTTTCCCTGATAATGTAGGATGACTCTCCATCTTGATGCCCTTCATGTAACCACACCTGCGAGTTCCTTTTACAATGGGGGAAAGCAATACCACAGCTCAGAGAGACTCAGATGAAGATATCCTTGGAAGAGCCATTGCTTAGCCTAATACACAAACATAGATGAAAAGGCAAAAGCATACAAGACATTGGAGCCACTGATCCTGAACTGAAGACTCAGCCTTGAGTGAAGGCTCAGGATGAACACATGGTCTTCCGATCCATTTTTTTTTTTTTTTAAATATATTTGGTACGGGGTCTATATGGTCTCACTATACAAATCAGACTTGTAGTGATCTTCCTGTTTTCAACCTCCCAAGCTGTGAGGTTACAGGCACGTCACCATACTCAGTCTCAGTCTGTCTCAGTATGCTCCAGGGGTGGGGCTGGCACAGCATGCTGGGGATTGAACCTTATTCCTGTGTCTGCTAAGCAGGCACTTTAATCCACTGAGCTATCCGGCCAGCCCTCTTACCCAAATTTTTACATAGGCTGTCCAGAGGAATATGACTAACTTCATAGAACTGTGAGGGAGGGATTTAACTACAGGTTTCAATAAATCTCTCCCACACTTTTATTGACTAATCTAGCTTTCTTTGCCAATTTAAAATGCCACTTCTAGAATATGCTAAATTTCCCTTTATGCATAAGCCTTTTCCTAAGCTCTTAGTTTCTACTGAACTGTTTATTTTATATGCTATCAACACCATGCCCCTTTTCCCTTCTCCTTCTGTCTGGGGATTGAATCAGGGCCTTGTATATATTAACCAAATACTTTATCACTGAGCTATACCCTGAGTCCAATCCACACTATTTTAATTACTGTCCATTTGTCATGTGAGAACAGTTCCTCATACTGTTCCTCTTTATAAAAATGTTCTTAGCTATTCTTGTATAATTTTTTATTGGGTGAATTTTGGAATCATCTTTTCTACTTCTGTGAAAATGTTTTGGAGATTTTGATTGGCCTGTATAAATTAATGGATTAATAGAATTGCATACTTTGTTGTAGTGTTTTTCATGAAAAAGATCTATGCTCCCCCTAGTCAGGTCTTGTAAGTTTTAGACAGTGTGTAGCTTCAGTTGTTATCATGAATGGCTTATTTTGTTCCTTGAGATTTGTAATTATGGCTGGTAAAGAGGAAAGCTACTAATTTGGGTCATCTTGATGTTGTCTCAATTACCTTCATGAATTTTTTTTTTTTTTTGTCTTTTTGAGACAGGGTCTCACTATGCAGCTCAGGCTGGCCTTAAGCTCACTTTGTAGCTTAGGCTGGTCTTGAACTCACAACAATCCTCCTGCCTCAGCCTCCCGAGTGCTGGGATTACAGGCATGTGCCACCACACCCGGCATGAACTTTTTTTTTTTTTGAGACAGTCCTACTGTGCAGCTAAGGCTGGCCTGGAGCTCACTTTGTAGACTGGGTTGATCTTGAACTTGCAACGATCCTTCTGCCTCAGCCACCCAATTGCTGGGATTACAGGTGTGTGCTACTATGCCCAGCCTTTCATAAACCTTTAAAAGATTATTCTAATGATTTTTCAGGTGGTATGCTTGGAGTTTTGAGATATACAATCTTACAGTCTCTTAATAAGTGTGTGAGTGTATATGCAGGTACCTGCCTGGTCATGGTCAAAGTAAAAAACCTATTTGATCATAGAACCAGAGGGTAAAATAGTAGTTTCCAGGGGCTGTAAAGAGGTGATATGGGAAGATACTGGTCAGAGGGTACAAAGATTGTTACATAAGATGAATAAGTCTAGAAGTTTTATGAACAGCAACGTAATTTTAGCTAATGATATTGTATTGTATACCTGAAATTGTGCTGAAAGGATAGATCTTAAGCATTCTTTCCAACTTGGGCATCTTAGCACATGCCTGTGATCCCAGCATTCTGGGAGGTGGAGGCAGGAGGATCACAAGTGTGAGGCAAGCCTGGACAATTTAGGGGATTTCTGCATCAAAATAAAAAAAGAGATGGGAATACAGGTCTGTCTGAAGATGGGAGATTCAATTCTCAGTTCCCACTCTCCATACAGGAAGAGATAAAAGAAACAAAGAAAATGGAGACTGTATTAGCCTGCTTATGCCATGTGATGAAATATCTGACACAGGTTTCTAAAGAAGTAGAGAGGTTTCTTTTGCCTCACAGTTCAGGTACATGCAGGCCTCACAGTAGGTATATGTTCCAGTGCAGAGTCACACTTACAGCCAGGGAGTCAGTGGGAGAGAGAGGTAGAGACAGGGACAGGGACAGAGTCAGAGAGAGAGAGAGACAGAGAGACAGAGAGACAGAGAGAGAGACCGAGAGAGAGAGAGAGAGAGAGAGACCGAGAGAGAGAGAGAGAGAGAGACAGAGAGAGAGAGAGACAGAGACAGAGACAGAGATACAGATAGATAAAGGGGGGGAGGGAGAGAGCACCAGCCCACAGGATTTTTTGAGAGCATCCAGCTTTACAAGAACCTCTGCCAGGCTGTACCTCTTAGTGGTCCACAGACCCTCCCAATCCCATCATCCTGGAGACTAGGCCTTTACATTCAGGCCTCTTGGGGACACAGCCCACCATAGTAGCAACTGTAGGAGGTGGTAGATATGATAATTAGCTTGATTATGGCGATTGAATCATAGAGTATATATATATATATACACACACACACATAAAATTGTATTTTTAAAATATATACATTTTTTATTTTTTTTTTTATTTTTATTTTTTATTTTTTTTTTTTATTTTTTTTTTTTTTTTTTTTTTTTTTTTTTTTTTTTTTTTTTTTTTTTTTTTTTTTTTTTTTTTTTTTTTTATTTTTTTTTTTTGGCTTTTTGAGACAGGGTCTCACTGTGCAGTTCAGGCTGGCCTTAAGCTCACTTTGTAGCTCAGGCTGGTCTCGAACTCACAACAATCCTCCTGCCTCAGCCTCCCGAGTGCTGGGATTACAGGCATGCGCCACCACGCCCGGCTCTACATTTTTTATTTTTAAAACTTACTTATTTGCAGTACTGGAAACACCCCAGGATATTCATAGTGAGCTACATTACATATCCTTTTATACTTTCTACTTTGAGCCAAGGTTTGGCTAAATCCCTAAGTCACCCAAGCTATGCTTAAACTATTTTTGTTTTTTGAGACAGGGTCTCACTATGCTGGCCTTGAACTCACTATATAGTCCAGCCTGGCCTCACATTTATGTTGATTCTCCTGACTCAGCCTCTTGAGTGCTGGGATTATAGCCACCAGGCCTGGGTAGGATTGAACTGATCTTTCTGTCTCAGCCTCCCAGCATTCTGAGATTGTAGGCCTGTGCCACCATGCCTGGCGTTAAACTTACACAATTTTTATTGATTAGCTATACTGTAATAGAGCTGGGAAATAAAGAAAAAACTCCGTCTGAGCTGGAAGAATGGGGCCTTATCATGTTTCGCGAAGGATTCTGGAGGTGGAGGGCTTTGAGGTGTGAGGAAAGGGCCCTGAGAAGGAGATGACAGTTTGACCCCACTGCTGCTGTCCTCCCTGTCCTCCTGCCTCTACTTCTTGGGTAGAGGTAGAGTGGGGAGCCATGGCTGGCTGGGGAGCAAGCTACCTGTCCCGTGCAAGCTCCCTGGCTTAGAAAGAGAACACATATTTTCCTTCAAGCCAGAGGATCCTGCTTTTTTGCTTTCACCGATGGATGACTGGATGGATGTGGTACTGGGGACTGAACCCAGGGGTTCGCCCTAAGCTACTTCCTCAATGTCCCTCACCCCTTTCTAAAAAAAAATGTATGAAGACAGTATATCACCAGGACATTAAACTGCCCGAGCTGACATTGAATTTTCGGTCCTCCCGCCTCTGCCTTCCGCCGTGCTGAGGGTACAAGTGAGCGCCAGCAGCTCAGCTTCCCGGACTTGTTCTTGGGCTCAGGAACCCGATCTGGGCGTCTTGGTCTGGCCGGACTCGTGGCCCGGGGCTCAGCACAGCAGGCTCCAGCCTCCTGTACAGAGCCAGGGCAGCAGGACTATGTGGGACGCTGGGGTGCTAGCTCCCAGGAAGCAGTGCGTGGCTCTCGGGGAGCTCAAGGACCTGGAGTGACCAGGGCACACTGGGCTGTGGCACAGGAGGAGGTCCAGGCTGCTGGGTGAGCAAGGGCTCGCCTCGTGCTTGCCTTCCTGCCTGGTCATTGGCAGGAGGTGAGCTCTGGAGATGGTCTGCAGCTGGGCTTGGGACTGGGACTGGGCCGGGGACAGCTGCACATGGGGACAGCTGTCTCAGCTGCAGGACACAGGATCTGCCCTGAGATTAATAACAGCACAGCCGGCCGAGTGGAGCAGAGCAGGCTAGGGTTACCTCGCCAGGAAGCAGGTCTGCCCGCACCAGCGGCCTGGGAGCTGCGCGATGGATGGGCTCCGAGCAGCGGGCTCTGGGGCCGGCGGCGGCAGGACGAGCCAAGCCCACTCCTCCGGGCGCAAACCGACCCTCCCAAGAGCCTCCGGCTTGCTTTCCGCTGAACCCCAAACTCTGGGAACTATGTGAAGAGTCCGGAATGGAAACCAAATGTTGGTGTCAGGTAGAGAAAGCCTATGGGGGCGTGCAGCCCAGAGCATCTGGGAGCTGCGAGGTGCAGCTCTTGCGGCCGCGTGGATAGTCAAGTGAAAGGAGCTGCACACATGTTCCTTTTAAATAAAGTCTATTTTTCCGGATTACGTTCATTACAGAAGATCTAGAAAATAAAGTGGAAAAAAGAAATGTATTATTTCTTTTTTTTTTTTTTTTTTTTTTTTTTTTTTTTTTTTTTGTCTTTTTGAGACAGGGTCTCACTATGCAGTTCAGGCTGGCCTTAAGCTCACTTTGTAGCTCAGGCTGGCATCTCGAACTCACAACAATCCTCCTGCCTCAGCCTCCCGAGTGCTGGGATTACAGGCCTGCGCCACCATGCCCGGCTCTTATTATTTCATTTTGTAAAAGATTTTACACTATTTATTTATTTTTGTCGTACCAAGGGTAGAAGTTGGGGCCTCACGCTTGCCAGGCAGGGACTCATGCCACTGAGCAATCTCCTCGGCCCAGATTTTGTACTTTAAATAAAAAAAAAAAAATCATGACCACACTTGACTTGAATTTTAGAACTTTTCATTGTGGTAAAAATATATGTAACAGCTGGGCACGGTGGCGCATGCCTGCAAACCCAGCCCTCGGGAGGCTGAGGCAGAAGGACTGTCGCGAGTTCAAGGCCAACCTGGGCCACATATGTGAGCTCAGGGCCAGTTTGTACTATGTGGTGAGATGTATCTATCATCCGAAAGCATTTTTAGGTGTGTAGTTGAAGGGCCTGAAATACGCCTACCTTGTCACCCAACCATCCTGATCGATCATCTGTCTCTACGACTCTTTTTCATCTTGCAAAACTGAAACTCCAGCAGCATTCCACAGCACCCTTGACCCCAGCTCCTGCGCAGCACGGTTCTTTCTGTTTCTGGGAATCTGACTACTGTAGTGAGCTCACACAAGAGGAGCATACAGATTTGTCTCATGGCTCCTTTCACTGAGAGGAATGTTCTCAAGTTGCGTCCACGCTGTAGCCTGTCTTGAAACTGCACTTCCCCTTCGGGGCTGGATGGTGTGCTTCTGTCTCATCTGCTGACGCCTCTTGGCTGCTCCGGCCCTTCAGCTGCTGTGCTTCTTGCTTTAGAGGGTCTCTGTGCCACATTGCTTCTCTCCTTGGCTTCAGGTTCCTCTGGGCACTCAGAGGAGGACTCACTGGATCATATGAGAATTCTGCATGTAATTCTGGAGCAAACGCTGTTATTTTTCACACAGGACAAACACTCCGCCTTCCCATCAGTGCTGCACAGTGCCTCCAATCTCTCCACATTAATACCAAGTCTTGTTATTTTCTGTCTGTCTTTATTTTTATTTTACTTCTTTTGCTATACTGGTGACTGAACCCCAGGGGCACCTTCCCAGCCCTTCGTTTTAAGTTTGAAGCAGTCCTCCTGCATTTCCAGGTTGGCCTAGTGCTTGCAGTCCTCCTGCCTGGGATTACAGGTGTGGGCCAGCATGCCTGGCTTTATTTATCTATTTACTTTTATTTTATTTATTTACGTTTTGTCTTGTCTTTTTGAGACAGAGTTTCACTAAGCAGCTCAGGCTGGCTTGGAGCTCACTTCGTAGCGATCCTCCTGCCTGAGCCTCCTGAGCCCCCTGAGCGCTGGTCTTATTTACTTTTAATAGTAGTCAACTGGGGCCGGGGATATGGCTCAATGGAATAAGTGCTTCCCTGGCAAGCGTAAGGGCCTGAGTTTAATCCCCAGCTCCGCCAAAAAAATAAAGTCCATCTCATGACTGCATGAGGCTTTGGGAGGATGACTAGACACAAACAGTAGTCAACTGAAGGGTGAGAGGTGGTGCTTCACTGTGATTTTTATTTGCATTTGTAGTCCCCTGACTGATGGCGTTGGGCATCGTTTTCATGAGCTTGTTGGGTATGTGCGGATGTTCTTTGAAGAACTATTAAATCCTCAGCCTTTAAAAAAAAAAAATTATATATATATATATATAATTCTGTTGGTACAGGGCCTCACTACACAGCTCAGAATTGTCCTCCCCAAAGCTGGGACTGGCATGGCTGGGTTCCGGAGCCTGCCTGGCATGCAGTACCTGGGATCCAACCCAGACCTGGCACTTGCCAGGCAGACATTTAAACTGCCACCACCGAGCTATCTCCCAAGCCCCAGCCCTGTTTCAGATGTTTCCCTTATTTTGTTAAACTGCAGAAATTCTGTGTTCCTTCTGGCCATCAACCCCCCTATCAGGTATATGATTTGCACATATTTTCTCCCATTCTGTGAGCTACTTTTTGACTGTTAATGGTATCTTTTGATGCATGGATGTTTTTAATTTGCATGTAATCAAATTTGTCTGTTTTTCCTGTTGTTGTCTGTGATTTTTAGTGTCATAGCCAAGAAATCACTGCCAAGTCCAAGGTCATGAAGCCTTCCCCTTATGATTTCTTCTAAGAGTTTTTTACTGTTAGGCTGGTTGTGTAGGTGTACACCATAATCCCAGCACTGAAGAGGTTGAGGCAGGAAGACTGCAGTGAGTTTTGAGGTCAACCTGGCTACTGAAGCAAGTTCAAGGATAGCAGGCATGACACAGCAAGACCCTGTCTCAAAAAAAAAAAAAAAAAAAAAAAAAAAAAAAAAAAAAAAAAAAAATTTAAAAATTTTAGGTATTAAATTTTGAATTCATTTTGAGTTAATTTTTTTATTTTTTTTTTTTTTTTTTTTTTTTTTTGTCTTTTTGAGACAGGGTCTCACTATGCAGTTCAGGCTTTTTATCTTGCCAGTACTGGAGATTCAACCCAAGTCCTTAACATTAAGTTATGACCCCCATCTCTTTTTATATTGTTTATTTTGAAACAGAATAACAATAACATACTGCCTTCTCCAAGTAGCTAAGTTGCCCAGGCTGGCCTTGAACTTAGGATTCTCCTGCCTCAGCCTCCAGACCTGGCTTAAGTCAGTTTCTATACATGGTATAAGGCAAGGATCCAGTTTCATTCTTTTGCATGTGGATGTTATATTTTCCCAATACCTTTTGTTGAAAATATTTGTCCTTGTTCTATAGCTCATGTCTGAGGAGCAAAGTTTGTCTTCATTCGAGCATATTTTGTTTTGGTCTTCATGCTTCTTTATTGTTTCTGCATAGTTAGAATCACACAGAATATGCAAAGGAGGGAAGTCAGGATACTGAGGCTTGGCTCCTGCCTTTTCCACCGAACCCGTCAGCCCAAAAGTCGCCATGCAGCTGTCTCCATTCATTCTGTAGATCCTTAGAGGTGGCTGTGGCTTCCCCCTGCTGAGGGCACACTGCTGAGGGCACAAGTGTCTCAGACAGGGGCACCCCCATCGAAGCCTGTGGAGGAGACTATGTGAGTGATTAGCATATGAAGGCTGGGATCATAAAGATGTGGGGTAAGATATGGTTTGGATCCAAATGTTCTCTCCTCCCAAAATCTGTATGATAAAGGTCTGCTTGCCATTCTGTGGTGCTACCGGGAGGAAGTGGAACCTTGAAGAGATGGGGCCCAGTGGGCGGAAGTGACATCATTGGGACTATGCCCTTGAAGGAGATATTGGGCCCTGGGCCTCTTCCTCTTTCTCTCTTTCCTGACTACTGGGAGATGAGCAGCTTCCTTTACCACATGCTCCTTGACACAATTACAGCCTCTCCACGTGTCCCCAAAACACCAGAGCCAAGAGACCATGGACTGAATCCCCCCAAACTGTGAGTCAACACAAACCTTCCTGTCTTGCAAGTTGGTTGCCTCAGATATTTTGTTACAGTGGTAGAAACCCGACTGACACAAAAGGATATAGTTAATCAGAGGCAAGAGCACAGTGTCATTTCTACATAAAGATGGAAGTGAACTTCAATATGAATCATCTGTAAAGAACAGGATTTTATCTTTACCAGATCCTATGCTTATATTTTTAATCTTATTTTTTGATTCATTAAAGTTGCACATGCATGTAAAGAATCAAATAGGTCTACTAGGCCAATCAGCTGCTGTTCACCTCTTTTTTTCTCGCTTCCTAGAGGCAACTCCCCCAACTCCTAACTTTTTATATGTTTGGCACTTGCCTCAATGTCTCCAAAGCAGAGTTATCGTGTTACATCTTGACTATTTTAAGTGTTAGGTGTTAGGTGAGGTATCAGGCTGGATTGTCATCCGCGCACTGCTGTTCTCTTCTCATACATTTCCTGTGTCCTCTTTTCCACAACACACTTCATGTGTACCACAGTTCTGGTTAGCTCTATCCTAGTGAGTGGTGGCTACCCAGTTTGCTATGATTTATTTTCATTTACTTCCTATTTTTTCCTTCCTTCCTTCCCTCCCTCTCTCTTTCTTTCTTAGACAGGGTCTTGCTATACAGCTCAGGCTGACCTTGAACTCACTATGTGGCACAGTCTGGCCTCAAACTTATGGCGACCTTCAGCCTTCCAAGTGCTGCAGCCTTCCAAGTTACAGGTATGTGCCTTCACACCTAGTTTCCTTCCTTTTTTTCCTTTTCTTTCCTTCTTCTTTTTTTTTTTTTTTACTGTCTTACTTCTGTTCATCTAGTTTCCTGTGGGATTATTATAATTTATCTTTAAACTCTTTCCTAGGTGCACAGACTTTCCCCCATTAGTGCATTAGGTATCTATCTTTTGGAGCAATTGCTTCCCAACTCTCTGTCTGCTGAGATCTCAGCTAACTAAAGTGAGATCTGTAGTCTTGGAATCATACTTGGTAACACCCCGAGGATTTTCTTCACCCTCGATCTTTCTCTCTGTCAGAACCGCTCTCTGCTGCATTTCATGGCCCCTGGATTCTTGTTCATTCATTTGTTTCCTACCTCACTGCAATGAGGCACATCCTCCAGCAGCTTTCTGAGAATGTAAGAACCATGTCTAGCCAAGGATGAGACATTTATTAGCTGGTCTCTAAGAATCCGTCTTCTATTAGCTTCATCTTTTTAGGAATTCCTCTCCTTTCTTTTCAATTTAGCCATAAAATAATAGTGTATTCTTTTAGTTTAGGATATCTTAAAATGGCATCATTAGTTGTGTTAAACCAGAGAAAGTTTCATGAACAGATTTTGGGTAGGGGAAGGGGAACATCTAGTTCTTCCTCCAGAGGCCCTAGGAAGAGAGACTACGTGTAGGGAATTCAGACTCAAGCTCTCTGCGAGCCTACTGAATGCTAGGCATCATGGGAGGCCAAGGTCCATGCTGCTAGGTCTTTGGGCTCCTGGACACACACCACTGGGAGCAAAGACCCCAAAGCATCTTGGGCTGCAGACCTCACCCAGTCACAGGTGCAGGCAGCTTCGGAGAGAAGAGCCAAGCCTGTGAATCAAATCTGGGGCCTGACCCCTGTCCACTAGGAAACTGAGGCATTTGTCCTGCTCCAGACGAGGGCCTCACCTGCAGTGAGGCTGTTGTTTATGCTGTTCTAATCAAAACAACTCTCTGAAGTTATATTTGCACTTTAGGGGCTTAAGTCAAGCCAGTATAAGTCAAGGATCATCTTCTAGAGATGGCAGCCAGCAACTCGTGCTTCCAGCGCTCAACCTGTAGGTCACAGGGCTGCTACTTATGACTGGCCCCATTCTCTTTTCTCTAAAGAAGTGTAGACACTCACAAAGCATTTTTAACCAAGCTC
This sequence comes from Ctenomys sociabilis, assembly GCA_004027165.1. Lineage (NCBI taxonomy): Eukaryota > Metazoa > Chordata > Mammalia > Rodentia > Ctenomyidae > Ctenomys > Ctenomys sociabilis. The sequence goes on along the minus strand of PVKA01002003.1, from coordinate 34,514 downwards.
TTCTTGACTCAGACAATAAGCTTATAAACAATCGGTCCCCCCCCCCCCATTTTACAGACCAGGAACTCAACAGAGAGTAGTAGTTTATTCATTGTCTTTGCCTGAGCAGTACTAGGGCCTTTGCACTCAATTACAATCCCCGCCTTTCAAAATTTTCACTCCAAGTTGCCCAGGCTGGGTTTGAACTTTCCATCTTCCTGCCTTGGCCTCCCAGAGTGCTAGGATTACAGATGTGCACCACCTTCCCTGATTGGAATCAATTTTTTTTACATAAGTACAATTGCTAACCGATTGTGCCATTGGAGCTTCAAGGGGTCTTTTTTTGAATGTGGTTTTGGTTTTTTGAACAAATCCTTTTTTTTTTTTTTGGTGGTACTGGAGATTGAACTCAGGACCCTGGGCTTGCAGGCAAGCACTTATCCTACTGAGCCATCTCCCCAGCCCTAGTTTTTGGTTTTTTGAGACAAGGTCTTACTATATATATATTCCAGGCTGGCCTTGTACCCACTGTGCAGCCCAGGCTGGTTGCGAACTTTTGGTGATCCTCCCGCCTCAGCCTTCCAGATGCAAGAATTACAGGTGTGTGCTACCATGATTGGCTTGGACTCACCTTTGAAGAAGCTCCAGGTTTCTGAGTTGGTAAACATACACAGGTGGCACCTCCAGAGAGGGATGAAAAGGTGCCCTCCCATGGCACTCTGCCTCACCCTATGTACCCCTCTACCCAAGTCCATTCTTTTATATTAAACTTCCTATAGTGAAAAACAAACAAAAAGAACTAATAGAGGTCACCAGTCTTTTTTTTTTTTTTTTTTTTTTTTGACTGAGTCTCCTTTTATTTTATTTTATTTTACTTTATTTTTTTGTTACTAAGAATTGAACTCACAACCGCAGGCTTGCCAGGCAGGCTCTGTGCCTACTGAGCTATAATCCAGGTCTCTGTATCTCCTTTTAAAGTAGAAGGTATGGAGGAGACTTTTTCAGAAAATTCTTTAGGACAGCCTTCATGGACAAGCTTTGGAGAGGGAAGTTTCAGGGGTCTGCACCAATTCTTTGAGGCTGAGGAGCTGGCTAAAAGTCTCTCCCAGACTCACAGAATCCTCTTTCTCTGTCCTGGCTTCAGGCTGTACCAAGACAGGGTCCCCTCCTGTCTCAACTTTGGCTCATGCCCTTTGCCCCCGACCTGCCTCTCTGGCCTGACCCACTAACTAAAGCCTTCTGTCCTGTGGGCTGCCTGGCTTTGGTAACCAAGGGACCCTCGAGGGGGGCAGAGCTGCGGAAGGCAGGGGGATGGGCCAAGGCCCCAGTTCTTGGCCTGAGCAGATGGTGAAGAAAAACACCTCTTGTTTGCCTCTCTGGGGCATCAGGGATAAGGGACGGCTCTCACCATTGTGGATGGGAGTGTGTAGGGGTGTGGGCCACCCCTCTTTGTGGAGTGTGGAGGCCTGGCAAGGATTATATTTGTTTAGCTTCCCTAGGGCCTGGTGCTGTCTGAGCTGAGGATTCATCCTGGGCTAGGGGCCATGATCCGCCCCCAGGCCTAGCCCATGGAGTGCTGATGGGACCCAGGAAACTTCAGGAACAAAGGGAGCCTGCCTCTTCCTCATTCATTCTACATAGATCTTCTGTATGGCTCTCTGGGGGAGGGAATGAATTCCACATTCGGACTCGATTTTGGAGGCCTTTACAATTCTACAGGCCTCAGCTTGGACCTGGATGTTAACCTTGCTAGTTCTGGGCTGACCACACATGGCTACATTTCTTGCTTACTGGATGAGCAGGTCTTGCTGTTTCCCTTGCAAAGTGGGCGAAGATACAAAGAGGGACTCACCCGAGGTCACACAGCTAGAGGTAGCTGAGCCAGAATCTGTTTTTGTTTTTGTTTTCCCTTTGGCTTTACATCCTGCATCGTCTGCATCTTGCTGCTTAGGGTTGGTATTCAGAGTAAGGCCAACAGGTCAGGAAACCTTGTCACTGAAAAGATATTTAATGGCTACAGTTCCCAAGAAGATGAGGCGTGTCATAGGGGTACATGGGGGAAGCCAGGGTCGGTCACCCCATAGAGGGAGACAGGGAAATGGGGGGGGTCTTGACTGTGGCTCTGTCTGGCTGGCTAGAGTCACTTCAGGCTTTGAGTGTATGGGTTTCCCCTCCCTGGCACCTGGGCCGGGGCTATTAGTGGATGGGGGCCTGTCACTGGGGATGCACACACTGGATTGATTGCTGTGTGTTTAGAAAGTGCTTCTCCACAGGCGGGGTCCTTCTGGGGAGGCCAGAGGCCAAAGCCAGGGCACTTAAATGATCAGATTGACCTGAAGGAGCAGTCTAGCAGATGCCTGAATGCAGAAGTTAAATCATTGTCTTGGTTACTTTTCTCCATTGCTGGGACAAAATACCCAACACCCTAAATTAAGGAAAGAAAGGTTTAGTTAGTTCACAGTTAGTAGAGGTTTCAGTCCTTTCTCCCCTGGCTCCAAGGCAGTCTGGCACATGGCAGAGAGCAGTAGTTTATGGTGGCAGAAAACAGCACAGAGCAAAGGGAGGAGCCACAGCTGTAGCTTCCAGCAAGCCTCTGTCTCTCTCTTCCCTGCTGACTGCGAAGCCTGGAGCGCCTCCAAGGAAGTGGTGCCGGTGCCGGGCCCTCCACACCCAGGGTGTGAACCCCTGAGCAGATCCAGCGGAGCTTCCCACTTCTCTGCACAGACTAGCAATGTGGGTAATGCACAGGTCCATTGAGAGCCCCCCTCAGAGCGTTGCCAACTAGGAAACAAGCACAGATGTCACTGCTCAGCCTGATAGGGGTCCACGTGGACAAGGAAAGGTCTGTGCAATTGCCACACACAATTTTAGCTCAGGCTTTATTTATTGTTCATGTACTGGATTTTTGAGACAGGGTCCTGCTATGTAGCTCAGGCTGACTTTGAACTCACTGTGTAGCCCAGGCCTGCCTTGAACTCATGGTGATCCTCCTGCCTCAGCCTCCTGAGTGCTGGGATTGCAGCTGTGCACCTGGCCATCCATTCATTATTTAATGACTCATTTAATACCTGTGCTGTCTGTTGGATGATCTACTCCCCAAGGAGAGACCAGGCCTGTCTGGCTCCTGGATCTCCCTAGACTCTGATATAGGCAGATACTGAATCTGTGCTTCTGTGGCTGGTGGTGTTCTGTGTGTGCTCAGTACATTCACTTGCTTCTTCTTCACAATGACATCCATAGGTGAGGTACTGTTATAATCCTCATTTTACAGATAGGGAAACTGAGGCACAGGGAGGTGTCCTAGGTAACAAAGGTTCGGGGGGGGGGAGGTGGATCCAGGCTGTCTGAGTCCTTTTAGAGCTTGGGAGTGGAGGGTGAGTGGTGCAGGGAGCAGAGATGAAGGAAGAGGTCAGTGCACGTGTGTCCACATATGTGAGGGGTGGGGGCCGTCCAGCACCCAGTGGGGTGATGTGGGGTGTGGAAGCCAGAGTGGCGAATGGATGCAGCTGAGGGCAGTTCATTCTACTCAGGGAGAGATGCGCTTCTGTGGCTTTCATCACAGAGGTGTGGTGTGGGCTGGGCCTCTGGGGAGGCCAGTGTGAGGCGAGGGTATGTCTAGAGCAGTGGCTACAACAGGAGCCTGGGTGCGGCTGTGGGATCGATGTGCACCTGCTTCCCAGCTTCGGCATCTGTGCAGAGCTCCCTGCTGCTTTTCTGAGGTGGGGTTTTGCTGTATCATCCAGGCTGGTCTTGAACTTCCAGGCTGAAGCTGTCCTCCTGTCATAGCCTCCTGAGTTCTGGGGGCCAGAAGTGCACAGGTCCTGTGTGCATCTGCTCTTTTGAGTAGGCAGCTTGAGTAAACAGGCTGAGGGTGATGTCCAGGGATCCTGAAAGGGTGAAGATTATTTGGGGTCCCTACTGTCCACTGGGCCAGGTAAAGAGAAAACTTGTAGCCTGGAGGGGAAGCCTGGATTCTGGGTGTGCTTGGCCCCAGGGGCGTGCAGCCTGGGGCTTGTGGTGTGTGCCAGGCGGGGGACTATCCCTAGCCACACCCGAGTCCTCGCCCTGGGAGCCTATGACTGTGTCTTCTTGAGTAGGGAGAGGGGCTTCGCAGATGTGAGCGGGTCAAGGGTCTGAGTTGGGAAGGCCATCCTGGATTGCTGGGGGCCAAGCCTAACCTTGAGGGTTCTCCTAAATATGGGGGAGACTCAGAGTAGGAAGCTGTCACCATGGAAACAAGACTGTTCCCATGGAGGTGGAGAGAGAAGGGATGAGGAAGATATTCCAGAAGCTGGAAAAACAGGACACCTATTATTCCCTGGAGCCTTGGTGGTCACCTTGATTTGTAGCCACATGGACTTTCCATCTCCACATCTGAAAGACAACAAATGCACTGTTTTACACCACTAAGTTGGTGGTCACCTGTTGCTAAAGCAGTAGGAAGTTAGCACACCAGGCCCTCTTTCCAAACCACACCTTCCATCTGTTGAATTGTGTCCCTGCCCTAATGCTCAGTCTCTGAGGATCAGAAAGTAGGAGAGGGAGCCAAGCATGATGGCACATGTCTGTAATCCCAGCACACTGGGAGGCTGAGGCAAGAGGATCCCATGTGTAAGCCCAGCATGGGCAGCCTAGCAATTTAGGAGGCCCTGTCTCAGAAAGAAACATTTTTAAAAAGACTAGGAAGATAGATCAGTGTGAATGTGAAGGGTCTGGGTTCAGCCCCCACCAGCACACACGTGCGCGCGCGCGCACACACACACACACACACACACACACATATGCATCCACACACACAGAGGGAAACCTGGTCTTTTCTGTCTTCCTATACCAGTTTCCAGATCTGGCCGTGTAGGGATCCAAATCTCCCCTTCCGCGGTTCCCTCTGAGAGAAGAGAACCTTATCCCAAGGAATTCTAAGCCAAAGCTGGGCAATGCCACCCCACAGCTGATTAAAAGAACCCTTTCTGGTGGGAAGACTGCAAGTCATTAGTTTTCGGCTTTTTCAAGGCACCTCCTCCCCGGGGTGGCCTCGTTCAGCGCGTTCTGCTCCTTGCCATGGGTTTAATTTTCTGTTCTGATCCCACAAGGAGCCCGCAGACTGGGAACTCCGCAGGGGGCAGCGGCGCTCGCGGTGGGCACCGCTGCTCTGCAATTCCAGGAAGGGAAGAACTTTAATCACGGGGCTGAGGAAGAACAAATCCAGGACTTGAAACGCGGCTTTCCCTCAGCCACTTGCAGGGAGAGCTGTTCCTGTTGTCAGGGATCCGGTCCTGTCTTGTGGTCAGCCCTGCCTTACCCCTAGGACTGGGGCGCAGCAGCTCAGTTGCAGAAGAGGGGCAGGGGAAGCCGAGCTCCTCCCACCTTCCACCCCTGGGACATCTGCCTTTAATCACTGCTAAGAACAAAGCGGCCAAGTAATTGCGCATGACCAGCGGAGGACTGCTCAGGTTTCTCCCCGGTTGCAGGCAGGGCTGGATTGTGGGGGTAGGGCCAGGGCTCAGCCTGGGGTCACTGCGCACAGAGGGGCTGCTGGAGGGACCCTTCTGCTACCCGGCTCTGTTCTTACTTCACCTCTGCTGAAAGACTCAGGGAGAAGCCTGGGTGTGCTGATGCCCAGGCTGTAGTCCCCACTCTCTGGGAGGCTGAGGCAGAAGGATCACAAATTCAAACCCAGCCAGGGCAGGTTAGTGACTGAGACCCAGCGTCAACATTTACAAACAAACAGAAAACTAGGGCTGTAGTTCCACACAAAGGCCCTGGGTTCAAGCCACAGTACCACAAAAACAAAACAAAAATTTAACACTGAACAAGTTGTCCCCCTAATCCCACCCCCCAAAAAAACTAAAAAAAAGCTTGAGTCAAGGTTTGAAATCCATGGCACAGCAATCAAGGTCTTCTCTGGACTTCTTTTGTCAGCCTCAGCTGTCTCCCCTCCCCTGCTGGCGCAATCCAGCCCCGAAGAGGAGCTCCTCTGACAATTCCAGAGCTTTTAGTGTTTTTTTTGTTGTTGTCCTTCGTGCTGGGGATTGAACCCAGGGCCTTCCCACTGAGTTACATTCCCAGCCTGTTTTATTCTTTTTATTTCGAAACAGGGTCTCACTAAATTTCCCAGGCTAAGCTTGAATTTGGGACTCTTCTGCCTCGGCTCTCAAGAGTGCTGGGATTACAGGCATGTGCCACCAGGCTCCGATGAGGTGGAGGTTTTTGTGAATGTCTCACACGTGCCTGCCCCATGTGTCGTGGTGGGGCTGGGAGGAGGAGGACTTCTGTGTCCCAGGAGAGCCTCCAAGGCTCAGACTGACAGTGGCTTAAGCTAAAGGGGTCCAGGTGGCCAGCAAGGGATGCTAAGGAAGGAGGGCGGACAGCAAGGCTGCTGCACCCTGGGAAGACGTCTGGGGGCCTAAGGGAGGGGCTGGAGGAAGAAAGAAGGGCTTGGGGACATGAGGGACCCCAACATTTAGAGAAGGTGAAGCAGGAGCAGGTGGGACTCAAGAGGGGAAATTTGGGAGAAAGGGTTTTGCCAGCAAGTCCTGGGGCTGGCAGCAAGGTATGGTTGTTGGATGGGGTATGTGTGCAGTGGGGGAGGCCAGTGGGGAGCTGTGGCTGGAGCTTGTAGCCCCTTTTCATAGAGTATGAGGGGTGGAGCCCAAGGCCTGTACGCCGAGCCTCATTCACAGTTCTGCTTTTGATTTCAAGATGGGTTATAATTTAGCCACCATTACAGGTAACTGAGTGGCCCATAAACTACACACTTAATGATCCTAGGCATAATCAAATTTTTTTCTAAAAATCCGCTGAAGCCTCTCTGTAGACTCTAGTAAAACCTCTATTAAGGTAAAGGTCCTCCTGGGAGAGTTAACAACCATCTATGCCACGATGCCTACTTTCAGATAGGGGCTGATTATATGAAGTGAACTCCAATAGTAGGGCCCTGTGTAGAAAGGCCCCCTTATGTTAGGGACAAGGAAGCCACACCTCTTTGGCTTAACTATTGAATACGTGTAGGGGAGGGACCCCTCCTGTCCTAGGCAGTGTATACTCTCTATGACTTGATGGGTCGAAGACTGGTTTGCAACAGAGTGGTTCAGTTGACCTGGAGTTAGTTGGGAAGCCCCCAGCGGCACTCACCGGTCCTCTGAAACCAGTTTATGAATCTGGTTACCCCCTGAATGGATAGGCAGACACCCACTGGGACTTGGATGGTTACGAAGCAGGAGTGTCACAAATACCAGCCAACCTACAAACTTACCCTGTGTATGACATTGATGGTTTAGATGTGTGTTTCCCTGCTGTGATCTCTCGGTTTCTATCTTTGTCCCTTCCCTAGAAGTAGAAGATGTCATGGAACATGTGGAGGCCTAGACTGATACATGCACCATGCCTTAAAGGACACCTTGACTGGTCTCTCTCCTAAATGAAGAAGTAAAATGAATGAGGCAAGCTGACCTCCACCATTGGATGCTGACAGCAGCACGAGGGTGCTTGTGCGATTATAAAAGCTAAACGTTGCCTGTCTATCCCTGACCCTTCTGCTGATATTTCGGTGGCTGCTCAAGACAATAAACAATGGGTTGACGCCATGTTGGATTCGCAAATCCCCGGACCTTCTCCTTACCCTCTTTGTGGCAGGCTATTACTGCTTTTCCTGGTAGAAGCATTTGTTCATTGTATTCTTCATGGTCTTGTTGATCTTAGTATTTGGCCTGTGCATACTTAACCGTTTCCTTGGCCTTGTCTCCTCCAGACTTAAAGCTATACATCTACCCAAGACGAGAACACTCGGTGTCTATTGAGAGCCTTTGGATCGACCCTCTGTGGAGTACCTCTGATTGCTGATCACAAATACGACCCCCTTCAGCCCGAAGTAGGCAGAGCGGTCATTGAACCCTGACCCTCCAGGGCAGTTAGGAATGACTCTTCAGAGAGGGGCATATTATAGACATCTGAGTTAGGCACAAATATTGGAGGCAGCCAGCCAGGGCTGGGCTCGTGAGAGAGTCTGTCCAGGAGATGAGAACAGAGCAGGACTGTTACTGGAGGTGCATCTGCTAGAGGCCAGACCTCAGGGAGGGACAGGATGGCTAGGCCTTCATGCCTCCCTGGGAGACAAACAATAAACAATAGCACCAGTCTCCCCGGTGGGTGGCCAGGACTCCCAGTTCTTCTCTTCCTGAAAAGGTCCTTGTTCTTTCCTGCACTCTCGCTATGTGACTTGTCTCCCCCACTGGATCCACAGCACCTAAGCGGCTGAACTTGTCATATGATTAAGAGAGGACAGTTTTGTCCCGTGTTGTTCCCACCTTTTGATTTTGCGCTATAATACTTCCTCTGTAAATGGGGTCTGGGACAACCCAGTTTTCAGGTTCCTCCTGTCTCCCAGGTACTATGGTTCTCTTAAATATTTCCTACTCTTGGGGCCAGGGAGATGGCTCAGTGGAATAAGTGCTTCCTTGGCAAGCACAAGGGCCTGAGTTCAATCCCTGACTCTGAAAAAAAAAAAAAAAAATCCTACTCTTAACCTCTGTCGTTCTTTAGAATTCATTCTTCAATTTTGGGGACCGTGAACTTGGCATATCCAACATGTAGCAGGTTTAGGAGTGTTACATTTATTTCTCCTATATCCCCAAGCTGCCCTGGCAGGGAAACTGGAGATGAAGACAGCTGTGTGTCACAGCAGTGCCCCTGGCCACCCCATATTTAGACCAGAGTTGGTTCTTTTGGCCCGAGGCACAGAAGATCCCCCACACATCCATACATGGCAGCATCGTGGGTGTCAAATGCCAAATCCCACTCTGCCGGTCAGGTCCGCAGTCACATTCCTGAGGTTCCTATCAGGTTTATTTTCTCCCAGTTACACTAGGAACCTATCTACCCCCCTCACTCCCCCCCCCCATTGCAGGAGGATGGGAGAAAATGCTAAGCAGGAATCCTAGTGTTTTTTTTTTTTTTTTTTGTAGAACTGGGGATTGAACTCAGGTCCTTGCACTTGCCAGGGAAGCGCTTATTCCACCTGAACCATCTTCCCAGCCCGAAGCAGGAATCCTAACTTTGCCTGACTGTCACCACCTGGCTGCGACACCACTGCCATCCTTTGTCTTCTTTATATCTGAGTTGTCTCCCGCATGAAGAGGAGGCTGGAGCAGGAGGGTCTTTCTGAGGGCACCTGCAGGGCGAAGCTTTCCTAAGTCTCCATCCAGGTCCCCGGGGGAGGGCTTCAGCAGGCAACAGGCCTGAACCAAGTTCTAGTCACATCCCACTCATGGGCACACTGGCTCTTTCTGACTGTCCTGTCCTCTGTGGGGATCTAATCCTCCCCCTGGAATGTTGCTTGAGACTGGTGCCCCTAGGTTTTTTTTTTTTTTTTTTTTTTTGGCAGAACTAGGGATTGAACTCAGGCCCTTGTGTTTGCCAGGCAAGCGCTGATCCTACCGAGCCGTCTCCCCACACAGTGTCAAAGGGGCCATTCTCTTGGGAGTGTCCTAGGGCATCCACACTACTGCGCAGCACGCTCTTGGCAACAGTGAATTAGTTCCTCTAATACCCGGGACACTGAACCCCAGGGCCCTTTGCAAGCTGCCAGCAGCCCACATGTCCATGCCTTTTTTCTTGATCCAGCTCTAGAGCAAGAGCCCTGGCTCTAGGAGCCCTAAAATACCAGGGTTCACATCACCCAAGGGGACAGTTTGGGCGCCCCCCACGAGATGATGGCTCCTGTGTTGGGTGGGAAGCGGCCTGATTTCCAGCAGGGTGACTCACTGTGGGGTCACCTCTGAGGATCTGTGCTTGCAGTGACCCAAGGTAGCCACAGCGCTCCAACTCTGAGGTGTCACTCTGGGCTCTGGAGCTGGATGTTGTAAAAGCTGGCACTGGGCATCCCTGCGAATCCTAAAGAGAACTTAGTTCCTCTTGTCTTGGGTCTTTAGGCTTGAGGAGAGGTAAATTTAGGGGTGAATAGACCTCAAGTCTCATACTTCTTAAGCGATTAACCTGCCCGCAGCTAGTACTGGGCAAAGGTGTAGCCTGAAGTGATTATTAATAAAGGAGACAGATATTAAAATGAGGCAAGCTGCGGATCCTCTTCCTACTTTTAGTTCTCCTTTAAGCCTCTCTGCTCCTGTTACAGTGTGTTTGGCTTTGTGTTATTTATTTTCTGTGGGGGGCAGGGTCTTTCTATGTCACTCAGGCTTGCTTTGAACTCTCCATCCTCCGGCCTCAGCCTCCCAAGTGTATTCTTAGTCTGGTTTATGAATGAGGCTGCTGAGGCATCGACCAAGTGAAACTCACTGTGGCGGAACAGCACCGGCAACTTTACCTGCCTGTCCTGGGCGCTGCCCAGAGTCCAGGGTGTGCACGGGTACCCCTGTGGCCACCGTGGATGTGCCAGTGGCTCCAGGAATGTCTGTGGCACCAGTGAGTGATGCCACATTTGTCTGTGCCCCTGAGGATGAAGGAGCCTTCTCTGCACCCACTGAAGCGCAATCATTTGTCTGAGAAATGAAACAACAGCAGGCAGAGCCACAGGGCTGCGGGCCGGTGAAGCCCGTTATTAACTTAGGCTCTAAATGGTGCATCGTGAAGGGCTTGGGGTCGCAGGGCCCCTGGAGCCCACAGGAGGGCTGGCCTATTGGAGCTTGCTGGAGCTGATTTGGGAAGAAGGGAAAATTATTTTCAGAGGAGATGAATGGACCTGTGGCAGAGTTTTCTGGGCTTGGGTGTGATGGCAAACCTCTGGCCCCTCCTCAGTGAGGACAGCTTGTCTTCTGGGGACACTGCCAGTGACTGTGCTCCTGTGGGTTTCAGGCAGATGAGGGACTCCAGGCAAAGCCCTTTCCTTCTCTGCCACTGTCCAGGGCTCTCCACTTGCTCTCCTATGTGGTGTGTTCTGGGGTATCATTTTCTAAGCCCCTCCCCCAAATGCAGAGACAACTGGCAGTCAGTAGGGGCCGTGGGGCCTGTGCTTCTCTGAGTTCATGGCAGCGAGAGGTTCCTGCCCCAAGACCCTCAGAATCCAGGCCAAGGGCTCAGGCTGGAGGCTGCCTGTGACCCATAGGGAAAAGGGCTTGGTTCTGGAGGCTGGACTGGGTCCTAGCGGAATGTTTAGGAGGCGGGGCCTTGCGGCGGGTCCTCAGGTCCCTGGAACACAAACTCAAAAGGGACAGTGGGGACCTTGATCTCTCAGCTTCTGCTTCCTGGCTAGTGGTATAAAAGCTTTGCCCTGCTGTGTTCATGCCAGGGTGTGCTGCCCCTAATTAAGACCATACCCGCAGGTAGCCTGACCTGGCTCTTGACCTCCTATCCTGGAAACCTGACAGACCTTTCCCTTTTGAGTTCATAATGTCCAGCATGGGAGTGCACACCTGTAATCCCCACACTCTGGGAAGCTAAGGCGGTAGGATCTCCAGTTTGAGCTCAGTCTGGGCAATTTAGCAACTTAGCTGGACTCTGTCTCAAGGTAAAAGCAAAAAAGAGCTGGGATACAGCTTACCGTGAAGGTCCTGGGCTCAAGCCCAGTACTGAAAAAATCAGACTTGTCTTTCCCTGTTCTGGAGACTGGAGATCTGGGAGACTTCTCTCTTGTTGGGGGCTGTATTCTCCATATTTTCCTGTGCCTTTCCTCAGTATGTAGTTGTATCCCTTTATCTATAAGCCCCAGGTAAATAGGGTAGAGTCCTCCATCCCAAAACCTCATTTTAATCTGATCACCTCTTTAGAGACCAAATCTCTGAAAGCAGGACTAGGGGTGGGGCCTTGAAGACAGGCATTTGGGGAGACATGATTCAGCCTTGGGCTGCTGGGTCCTGCCTGCCTGCCTGCCTGTGTGCGGGACAGCCCCGAGTGCAGCCGGGGACTGGTTACTCTGCCAGGTTCCATCATTCGTGGGTGGTGGTCTGACAGCAGGCCCACCCAGCTGCAAGTGGCTTTTGTCCCCTCCCATACTGGAACTGAACCCAGGGCCTTCACACTGAGCTACACCCTTGGCCCCTTTTTATTCTTTACTTTAAGACGGGGTCTCCCTAAATCACCAGGTTTTCCTGGGCTGGAACTTGGGATCCTTCTGCCTGAGCTTCCCAGGGTGTTGGGATTACAGAAGCGTGTCACCATGCAGGAACCCGCTGGCTTCTTGGGGAATGGGCAAGGCGTAACCAGGTAGTTCGAACAACGGAAACGCAGGGAACGGGCTTGGGCCTGAAACTGGACGCACCTACTCTGCAGGTGCCCCATGCGGGGCAGGGTTCAGGACCTGACCCACAGCACAGCCCTGTACCCACTGTCCCGAGGAGCCTGAGGTGTCCCGAATGCGGCAGGCTCAGACAGACAGAGGCGTGCTTGGCCTGTGGGGCCCGAAGTGGGGAGCATGGGGTTCCACAAGGCGTCCAGAGGGGAAGGGGCTTGAATGCAGATGGTAGGAGGAGGAGAGTTGAAGGAGCAGAAGGCGGAGACCGCAGCTCGGGTTACGCTGGGGGCTGGGTGGTTCGCAGCGCGCCCTCTGGCGGCAGGTGGCGGAGCCTCCCTGGAGGCTCAGTCTGGCTGGTAATCCCAGCATTCTGGGTGGCTGAGACAGGAGGATCCCAAATTTGACTCCAGTGAGGACAATTTAGAGAGACTCTCTCTTAAGAAAAATAAAGAGCTGGGGATGCAGCTCAGCGCGGGGTTCCTCTCCTCAGCCTTTGGGGCAGGCGCGTTTGAGGCGCCTCTGTCCTCTTCTCACAGGAAATGCACGCACTTGTGCTGTCTCTTGGAGTAGCCAGAGGCTCCAGGCTGCGGAAGTGTCCCCGGGTAGCTGGGAGAGGCTGCAGGCGCCGAAACCTGGGTGGGCGGGGCGGCTGGGTACTGTCCGAGTTCCTGTCCGAGCTGAGCCTCTGGTCGCAGATGCGCACGGGCAGTGGCTGAACCCTGCACACTTGCTCTTCCCACCTGCAGAAAACGAGAGGACAACCGTCAGACTCTCGGGGACGCTGAGGGTTTGGCATCTAATGAGCAGTGGCACATTGGGTCACGGTTTGCCTTTACCAGTGGGGGTGTGCCCACTTAGCTCTGGCTATAACCTGGACAGGTTGATGTTCTTTCAGTCCTGGGTACTGAACCCAGAGCCTTCTCACCGAGTCACATCTTTGCTCCTTTTATACCTTTAAAAATTTGAGACAGGATCCTGGTAAGTTGCTCAATTGCCCAAGTTGGGCTCAAATTTATGATCCTCCTGCCTCAGCCTCCTAGAGCTCTAGTATGGTAGGTGTGCACCACCATGCCTGGTTTAGATGTTTTAAAAATATATTCGAGGCTCAGTTAGAGCACAACACTTTGCCTACGTTGCACAGCAGACTGATGGCCGGAACGGGTCTTGAACTAGGTCTCCTGGTGCCTTTGGAGATTCAGATTGATTTGTGACTACTTTGCCCTCTTCTGTCGTAATTCTGCTTCTGCCGTAATTCTGCTTCTGCCAGTATTAGGAGGTTTTGCCGAGCAAATTGTCCAGTTGTCAAAAAATTTGAAAATCTGTGATGTAAGGTCATGTATGATATTTATACATTTTAATATCATTAAGAATGGCTTGGACTTTGTTGATTAGATCTTTGCAAAAACGTGTCTATGGGGGGTCAGGGAGATGGCTCAGTGGAATAAGTGCTTCCCTGGCTAAGCGCAAGGGTCTGAGTTCGATCCCCGGTTCCGGAAAAAAAAAAAAAAAAAAAAAAAAAAAAAACCCGTCTATGTTCTGTTGCTTTTTTTTTTTTTTAAGATACTGAATTTTGCTAAGTCAACTAAGTTTCCCAGGCTCATGAACTTGTGATCCTCCTCCTCCCTTGGCTACCTCAGTGCTGGATTACACGAATGTGCCACTGTGCCCAGGTGTTTTCTTTTTTGAGACAAGGTTTCACTATGCAATTCATAGTGGCTTTTTTTTTTTTTTTTTTTCCCCAGAACCAGGGATTGAACTCATGTCCTTGCACTTGTGCTTGCCAGGGAAGCACTTATTCCACTGAGCCATCTCCCTGGCCCCTGTAATGGCTTTGCACTCACTTTGTAGCCCGCATTGGTCTTGAAAGAAGCACTTCTTCTTTCTTAGCTTCTGGAGTGCTGGAATTACAGTAATTATAGGGACAGAGAATCAACCCCTGCAGGCAGGCACTGTGCCGCTTAGCTATATCCTTGCCCTCCCCCCATTTTTGTTGCTACCAGGGATCAAACTCAGGACCTTGTGCTTGCCAGACAAGCACTAATTCAACTGAGCTGTCTCCCCAGCCCCCTACCTGGCCCTTTTAAAGAGGAATTCATTTCAGTAAATTTTGCTTCCTTGTTAACTGCTTTCCTTTTCAATTTTATGCTCTTCTAACCAGTGTTTCTCATTGCTGCCTTCATTTCCAGCACTTTGTTGGGTTGATCAAGTTTTCTTTGTCTTACTTTTTTTTGGGGGAGGTTTGTCAGATTTACATTTTTCTTGCTGGTGTTTATCTTAAGATTCAAAACATATTTAATCATGTATTTTTATACCACACCCTAAACTACAAGGCTTTTATATTCTTTCCTTAAGTAAGTCAAAAAATCTTTGCAACTTTTAGTTCCCTTACAACTTTTCCTCTTTGCCATCTTCCATACCAAGATCACCTTTATTAAAAAAAAAAAAATAGTCTGATCACTACTAGATCAGACTGGTACTGATCCACCTGTTTACAGCCTCCCAAGAACTCGTAAAGGTGTGCATCACCATGCCCAGCCTTAACTGCTGTCTCAGCGTGCTCCAGGGGTGGGGCCAGCATAGCAGGCCTGGGAATTGAACCCCCGGCCTCCGTGCCTGCTTGCAGGCTGTTTAATCTGCTGAGCTATTTGGCTGGCCCTAAGATCAACTTTATTTTAGATCTAGGCTGTGATTACAATCATATTTTTTGCCCCAAACTGTTACTTACATTTAATATCTTCCTTCTAGGTGTTTATTTTATTTTATAAGAATAAATTTTGTAGTAATTCAGAAGGGCTGACTGATAAATTTTCTGGGATCTTTGCACATCTGAAAACTCTTCATTTGACCTTTGTCCCTGAAGTACAGTTTGGCTGGGTATAGAATCTTATCTTTTTCCTTAAAACTTTGAGGCAGCTGGGTCCTTATATTCTTGAATCTGATGTTGCTGATAAAAAACTTAACTTAGGACAGGGGAGATAGCTCAGTGGCACAAGTATCTACCTGGCAAACTCAAGGTCCTGAGTTTGATTCCCAGTGCCAGAACCAAAGCCACATTAATTTAAAGATACTGTACGTGATCTTTCACCCTTTCTTTCTGTGGCACTTAGTATTTTTTCTTCATCCTGAGAGGAAATCTCGTCATAATAGCACTCAGTGGGCCTTTCCGCTTAGGAGTACTGTCTTTCTTTAGCTCTGGGAAATGTTACTGTCTCTTCAACTACACCCTTCAAGAAAGCTCTCTTTGCACTCTTAGTTCCTGTCTCTGTTTGTTCATAGGGAGGTGTTTGTGTTTGTCTAGCTTCTAAGTTCTTTACCTTCTTCCTTACATTTTCCATCCCTGTATTTTCCTGCTTCTGAGAAGCATCACAGACTTCTGCCTCATCGAAAACTCTTCAGCTGTTTCTACCCCGTGTGTGTGTGTGTGTGTGTGTGTATGTGTGTGTCCGTGTGTGTCCTACTACTCAGCCAGGGCCTGTGCACTCAGTACATCTCCGGCCCTTTTTACTTTTTATTTTGAGACAGGTCTTGTTGAGTCACTCAGTCCCCCAGGCTGGCCCCACCTGAGACCCTGCTGCCTGGCTGTGCAAAGGTTCCTGGCTGTGCCTTGGTCTCTGTCACCTCTTGCTGGTGCCAGGCTGCTCTTTCTCTGTTAATGCCGCCTTCTGTTCTCTGCCCTTGCTCAGCTGAGGGACCTTTCAGAGCTCGGCTGGTGGCCCTGCTCTGTCGCACAGCTCTGTGCCCCTCACCTTGGGACCTGTCACCTGGGCTCCTGGCTGCAGCCTCTCCAGCCAGAGAAGCTTTCTGGGGACAGCAGCTGCTTGCTGTTACCCGGCTCACAGGAAGTGCCAGTGTGATGGGCTGGAGGCCGACAGGTACGGGTGCCCTCTGGGCTAGCAGGAGGGCTTGGTGGGCCCCTTACCCACCGAGAAAGTGTGCACAGGGTTTGCGGGGGCGCCTGTTTCCTCAGCCCGGTCGCCGCCCTCAAGATCCTCTGGAGCGGGCCGTGCTGACGTGACTCCTGCTCTCTCCACAGGCACTGGTGCCATCACACGGTGACGCGGACGGTGTCCTGCCAGGTGCAGAACGGCTCGGAGACCGTGGTCCAGCGCGTGTACCAGAGCTGCCGGTGGCCCGGGCCCTGTGCCAACCTCGTGAGGTAAAGGCCCTGGGCTGGTCCCTGGCCCTAGGATCCAGCTGCAGCACAGTGCTGGCAAGGCGGGGTCGGTGCTTGGAGACCAGAGCTGAGCACACATTTGTGGGTACAGGTGGGGTGTGTGTGTGCGAAAGAAACAGAGTTATCACAGATGCATGGGTGACAGCACCAAGGTGGCAGGAAAGAGCAGGTGGGGTGAAGAGGGACCTGGCCAGCTTTGGGGCTCCAGACTGCCGAATGGGGTGTTGGCGCCTTTAGCCCCACCCACGCCCAGCTTCTTCCATCCCCAACAGCCCTACCCTTGCCTGGCCTCTGCCACGCATGTGCGTCCACGGATGTCACTGCCAGGTCTGGCCTTCAGCGTCCCCAGCCTCTGTACGCTTTTCCCCTCCTGGTTCTCTAGGCGCTAAGCTAGGAGCCTGGCTCCCCCTAACCTGTGCCCCTCAGCGAGCCACCCTGGGGCCCCTTCCTCAAGGACCTGTCCCCATCTCTGCTGTCCCCACACCCTGAATCCCGGGGTATCCTGGGGCTTCAGGAAAACAAGCAGCAGAGGTTGCCGTCGGTTGGCTGAGGCACGGTCAGCCGTTAGGAGCCGGCGCGGGGGTGGCGTCGAAGGCCGGCCGCGGGCAGATAACGCGACCGATGCACCACTGGCTTCAGTGCTCACTGACCGTCGCTGGGCCGTCAGAAGCTGGGTGTTTTTTCACTGCTAAAAATCGAGGCTGGGCGGATGGCTGCCACACAGCCTCGCCTGCGGAGATCAGCACCCCAAGCCTCTGCCCTGGCTTCCAGCGGCGGCGAGTGTGGGACCCACGGAGGCGCAGATAGGACCTGCCTGGCTTCGTTTTGTTTTCTAGATTCTCATTCTATGTTAGGTTGTTATAATTATGAAGAAAAGTGATCTATGAAAAACTGCAATATTACAGAACTGAATATGGTACCAAATGAGCTTTCCTCTCCTCTCCCTACCTCCTCTACTAATATTTCTATTCCAGATGTTTTCCCCATTCTAAATGTTTTCCCCCACTCCAGATTCCATAAGTCCTGGAACTGTCTTCATTCCAGACATTGTTTTTCCTCCCAGAAAAATATTTTGGGATCATTTCCCATGGAGCCACTTTTTAACACCTGTATAGTATTCCATCATAAGAAAAGATTTTGTTTATTTCCCATGTCTTTGATAGATATTTAAGGCTTTCTTAGGGCTTGCTGTTACAGACTAGACATCAATAAGTATCACTGTATGGGTGTGTATGTATGTTTGTACAACTTTTTTTTTAACTTTTTATTTTGGAATAATTTTAAGTTTGTAAAAATAGTTACCGAAGTGTCTCTATGTGTATACCTTCCACCTGGCTTCAGACTGGCCTAGAACCCACTTCATACCTTGCTTCAATCTCACAGTGATCCTCCTGCTTCAGCCTCCTGATGTGTACCATTGTGCGTGGAGTAGCTTACACATGGAATTAAAAAATATTGGGGGCTGGTGATATAGCTCAGTGGCATAAGTGCCTGCCTAGCAAGTGCAAGGTCCTGAGTTAGATTCCTGGTACTGCAAAAAAAAAGAAAGAAAGCATCTTCAATAGGCTGTTGGTAGAACTGTGAATGGGGAGAGTCATCCACATGCTGTGGGGAAATATTTTGAATCTGTACAGATGCCTTATATGTCATATACATTATTTTTGCACACTTTCTTGTTCTGGTCAAGCAATGATTACTCTGGTGCTTGCTAAATGGTGGTTTTCTATTTTTATTGTTCTTTAACAGGAGGCTTCTAGCTGGGTGTATATAGTGCACACCTGTAACCCCGGCTACTCTGGAGGCTGACACAAGAGGATCACAAGTTTGAGGTCACCCTGGGCAACTTAGTGAGCTCTTATCTCAACCCCCCCAAAAAAAACCCTAAAAAAAAAAAGAAAGAAAGAAAGGTAGAGCAGCTAATTATTTAATTTCTCACCTGGACCACAGCATTTTCAAGTGACAATTGATTTTTCACGGTTGTCCTGTGACCTCAGTGACAATCTGAACAGTGCTTTGGAGTCTTCGGGTTTCTCTCCCCCAGAGGATGAGAACTGAGGAGAGACCGCTCACAGCGAGCCGTGTGCGCTGTGGGCTTTCCCTTTGCTGCAGAGCTCGCTGGCAGAAGCCAGCTGTTGTCTCTGGTCTTCACTGCTGTCGCTGTTAGTTGTTAGGGAAGGAGGGCCCAGAGCTCCTCACTGCAGACTCCTGACTGACCTGGAGCTGGGCTGCATCCTCTCTCATGAGGCCTTGGGTCCGCCGCCTTTGCAGGGAGGTTATCGTTCTGCTCCCTGCTCCCTGAGTCCCCAGGGCTCTGCACTCATTGGTCACTGATCCAGTTTCGCCCATCCCAGTTTTGTCGGCGTCTCCCCTGTAGGGCATCTGACTTGCAGAAGGGGCCTCCTCTCTGGTCTTCCCTGGGAGATTTCTCTGTCCAGCAGCCCTTGCGTGTCTGCTGTGATGTTCCTCAAGGACACAGAAGGGCAACAGCAGCTCCAGGCATCACATCTCATGCACAAATGTCACAAGAAAAAAAGAAAAGAAAGAAAGGAAGGCAGGACGGAAGGAAGGAAGAATGGGAGCAGTGCACACTTCTTTCCTATCACAAATGACAGCCTTCGCTAGAAGTCCTAGTAACCAGGATTGACCCGCTGAGCCATTTCCCCAACTCTACCTCCTGAGATTGGTGGAGGGAGAGGTGACAGGGATGCCTTGTGCGGGTCTGGCTCGTCATTTGGCTGGGACTGAAGCAGGAGCAGATTCCTGCACAGAGCCTCCAGTCAGCTCCCTGGGCACACCTGGGCCTGCCCCTGCCAGAGTCCGCTCGCCCGCATGCCTCTGTCAGGTCCCTCTGCTCCCTGTGTCTGGCAGCATTTCAACTGTGGAGTGTACCCAGGCCAGGTCCAGGGTTTGCCTTTCTTGTCCATTTTCCCGCCCACTTTTCTGAAGTTGTCTGGCATCTGCGGCTCTCTCATCCTTGGATGCTCTTTGGGTGCTTTGAATTGTGTTTGTCCAGAATCTCTGCAGGGAAACGGGTTGGGGTGTGAGCCTGGTGGGCAAATGGGATGGAACCACCTACGCTGGCGCCCTTCTTTCTGAGTTCTGCTGTCACTGTGGCCAAGGTGTGGGCCACCTCAGCTTTCTTGTCATGGCAACACACACACACACACACACACACACACACACACACACACACACACCATTCTATGCGTGGACCATTTCAGGATACAGTCCCGACTCTTATCCACACTTCCTGCTGCTTCCCCTCTGCCAGATGAATTCTGTCTTAGCCTTTGTGGTTCAAAAACAACTCTTCCTCCTGTGACCCTGTGATTGCAGCCCACCAGGCGGACAGATAATGGTTGCAGTCTCCCAAGGGTAGGGAATGCCTATTTTTCTTCAACCTTCTGGTGAAGAAGATTTGCCTGGGGAAGGGAATCATGAGCTTGGTAGGGTCTCCCGGCCTTCCACCTCTCCCAGCTCTCAGGCCTCTGATGGCCCGGTCCTTCCACCCCTCAGCGGAATCTGCACCCAGCTGATCCTGTAGCCAGAGGTGCGCCAGACTCGGCAGGAACTCGCATTTAACTTAAGTCTCCCGGGCTGCGCCTCCCAAGCTACCTGCCCATGAAGAGGCTCATGGGATGTCCCGCTGGACAGCAAGGAAGACTGTAGAACCCTGTGAAGCCTTTCTGTCTTCCCGCCTGTGACTCTTTGTGAAGCAAGCGCTGAAGGGTGGGGCTGGTCGTCCTGTCTGAATTCCCTCCTGTGGCCACGAAGTTGTCGTCAGACCGAGAGGACATGGGGCCAGGCCTGACTGTCAGGAGAGAGCAGCTGGACACCGGCGGTCAGAGCTGGAAGAGTGTATTGGGCTGTTTCCCACCGCTGTAACAAAAATTGGACCCCATGCAGCTTCACAGACGTGGGCAGGACAATGGCCAGAAAGAGCCGGTGAGGTGGAAGTTTAGGCTTGGTTTTCCTGTGAGTACATCAGGTAACCGGTAAGAGTTTTTGCCCTCACAACCGGAAATTGCACACTTCTCAGGTTTTTTTTTAATTTTAGGGAAGGGTCTACAGTGTGTTCAGGGTCTCACTACTCATAGTGACCCGCCTGTTTTCAGCCTCCCAAGAGCTGGGATTAGAAGTGTGTGCTACTATGCCCAGTCTCAATTGCCATCTAAGCATGCCCCAGGGGTCAGGCCCAGCATGGCAGGCGGGGGATCGAACCCCTGGCCCCTTAATCCACTGAGCTATTTGGCTGGCCCTTCTTAGTTATTTTTGTCTTGTTGCTAAGACAAAATACCTGACTCTCAAAATTAAGAAAGAACTGTTTATTTAGCTCACAGTTTGTAGAGGTTTCAGTCCATAACCAGCTGGCTGCAAGGCAGGGTGGCCTGGCACAGGGGAGACAGTTTGTGGTGGCAGGAGATACAAAAGTAACAAGAGTAAAGAGGGAGGAGCCTGAGAGAAGACTTCTTCTGTCCCTCCTATGGTATGTGGGCTACCACCCTCGGGTGCACGTGCACCCACACCCGCAATCCCTAGACGAAGAAGTGATCACAAGCTCTAGATTCAGCTGCCTCTGAAAAGTTACCCCCTACAACTGCCTGAGGGGTAGAGGGACATCCAGACACAAGCCATGGCTTGCGAACAGGCACGCGCGCGCGTGTACACACACACACACACACACACACACAGACACACACACACATGCGGTTACAGCAGTGGAACCACAAGGTGTGCAACCTTTGGGAAATAGGGCTTTTCACTCATCATAACTCTCTGGAAATTTATCCAAGTTGTTGCATGAACTACAAGTGTTTTCCTTTTCATTTGCGGTGTACTTATCCACGCTATGAATGTACCAGTTAGCTTAGTCACCTGACCACTGAAAGACACCCTGAATTGTTTCCAGTTTGGGCCTACAGTGAGGAAAACTGCCATGAAAAAAGTAAATCCATAGGCTTTAATATCAACAAGGTTTTATTTCTCTGGGTAAATGTCCGGAGGTACAATCATTGGGTCTTTTTTGTGTGTGCGTGTGTGTGTGTGTGTGTGTGTGTGTGTGTGTGTGTGTGTGTGTGTTGGGGATCAAACTCAGGACCTTGTGCTTGCCAGGCAGGTGCTTATACTGCTGAGCTGTCTCCTCAGCCCTCATGTTTTTTTTTTTAAAGAAAATGCAGACCCCTTTTCCAGAGCAACCAGACTGTTTCACAGTCCCACCAGCAACATTCGAGAGAGCCAGCTTCTCCACATCTTTGCCAGATTTGACGTTGGCACTGTTTTCTATTTAGCTATTTGGGGGTGTCTCCCTCACTGCGGTTTTCTTTTGCATTTCCCTAATGACGAGTGATGTGGAACATTTTTTTTTTCATGTGCTTATTTGTCAACTTACATCCTCTTGGGTGAGATGTACCTTTATGTCTCTTGCCCATTTTCTAATTGGGTTCTCTGTTGTTTCACTATTGCCTTGTGAGAGTTCTTTATGTGTTCTAGATACTAGTCTAAAGCCAGGAGTGTATTTTGCAAGTGGCTTATTTTCTTGCCTTGCCAACATTTCTTTTGGGGGTTGGTGTACAGGGAGTTTCACTCAGGATGTGAAGCTTGCCACGCAGGCACTGAGATGCTGAGCTCATCCCCAGCCCCTTCCCAGCAGTTTTGCAGAGCAAAGCTTTAACTTTGATAAGTCCAGTTTATCAGGTCTTTTTTCCTTTGTGGCTCACATTTTTTTTTTCTTTTCTGTATTTAAGGTCTACAGGGTCTCACTATATGGATCTGACTCGTAGTGATCCTCCTCTTTTCAGCCTTCCAAGAGCTGGGATTACAGATGCGCGCCACCAGGCCCAGTTTCAGTCACCATCTCTGCGTGCCCTGCAGGTGGGGCCCACATGACACCCTGGGGATCAAACCCCAGCAGCTGCACTCTGCCTAAGCAGATGCTTTAGTCCACTGAGCTATCAGGCCAGCGCTTATGGATCATGGTTTGGGTGCCCAATAAAAGATCTCTTTGCCCAGCCTTAGATCCTGAAGATAGTCATTACTTTTTTTTTTCTCTAAAATTTTATACTTTTATGTTTTACTTTTACTTCTGCGACATATTTTGAGTGAATTTTTGCACAAGGCATAAAGTTTGGACTGAGGTCCATTTTTCCTTCATGGGTGACTAAATGTACTTTAGCACCATTTGTTTTAAAGGCTGTTCTTCCTTTATTAAATTGCTTTTTCATCTTTGTCAAAAGTTATTCACATTTGTGTCAGTCCAGTTCCAAGTTCTTGGTTCTAGACCATTGATTTATTTGGGTATTGTTCTGCCAATACCGTAGGTCTGATTATTATAGTTACATAATGTCTTGAAGCCTAAATGATTAATTTTTCTTGCTTTATTTTTCCTTTTAAAAAGGTTTTTTTTAAAGAATATTTATTGGATATATAGGGTCCTACTGTGCAGTTCAGACTCAGTAATCCTCCTGTCTCAGCCTCCCCAGTGTTCATTGCAGGTGTTCATCACCATGTCCTGTTTTTCTTTTTCTTTTTGATAATTTTGGTTTTAACTATTGCTATAGTTTAGGTGGGTTCCCCAAAGTCTTGTGTGCAGGAAGCTTGGTCCTCAGTTTGAAAGTGTTGGGGGTGTGTAGAACCTGAAAGAGGTGGGACCCAGTGGAAGAGATTAGTGTAGTTCTCACAGTGGCCCCGTTCATTCACACAGAAGTTGGAGTTACAGTAATTCCAGCACTTACAGAGGCTGAAGCAGGAGGATTGCAGGTTTGAGTGTTTACATGGGCAGGATAGCAAGATCCTATCTCAAAGTAAAAGCTAAAAAGGGTTTGGATGGGGCTGGGGAGAGAGCTCAAGTGGCCTAAGCACCTCCCTGGCAATGGCAAACTTAAGGACCCAGGTTCGATCCCCAGTACTGTATGCTGTGCCAAAGTGGGGCATGTTGGTGCATGCGTGTAATCCCAGTGCTGGGGAGGCTGAGACAGGAAGGTCACTATAAGTCTGAGCTGTGTAGTGAGACCCTGTACCAAATAAATAAATAAATGAAAGTTTTGTTTTGTTTTGGTTTGGTTTTTTTTACGGAACCAGGGATTGAACTCAGGCCCTTGTGCTTGCCAGAGAAGCGCTTATTCTACTAAGCCATTTCCCTGGCCCCTCTTAAAAGATTTTTTTTATTAAAAATACAATAAAAAAAGGCTAGGAATTCAACTCAGTGAAAAGGCCTGGGTTCAGTCTCCAGCACTTACTCCCACTCTGTCCCTCAAAAGAGTCAGAGTTGCTATAGAAGATGGAGCCTGGCCCCTGAGTGCCCTGCCCTTCTGTGTAGACAAGAGATTACGTTCAGATTTGTTCCCTCCACCACCGTGCATTTGCCACATGGGCCTCACCAGTCCTGCAGAGACCGGGCCACTGGATCTCATGCATTCTGCTTCCAAAACCGTGCGATAAAGAAATCTCTTTAAAAAAAAAAAAAAAAAAAAAAAAACCTACCCAGACTCAGGTATTTTGTTACAGCCACAGAAAACAGACTAAGACAACTATTGTATTTTCACTTTCCAGATAAAATTTTAGAATAATCTATATCAGGAATCTTGATGAGATTTTTCTACGAATTGCATTCAATCTATATATGCATTCAAAAGGAATTGGTACCTTTAGTATGTTGCCTCTTCTAAACTAGGAAATGACATCTGTTTCCATTCATGTAGTTTTGAGAAATTCTTTAATCTTTCTTCATTGATTCCTCTGGCTCCTTATAACTTGCAATATACAAGTCCTGTACTTGTTTTGTTAGATTTACAACTATTTATTTATTTATTGTTATTTAATTTATTTGAGCAATCATATTTTTTTCCCATGAAAATTGTGAAGCTACACTTTTGGGTTTGTTCTCTAGGTATTCTTTCCTAGCGTGTACAAGTACAATAGCTGTATGTGCATCTGTCTCGTGTCCCAAGGCTTTTCTGAACTTCCGACAGCGGTGAGAGTGGAGAGAGCATGTCGTTCTCCCACTCTGGGGAAGAAAGCATTTCATTGCCAAATACAGTGTGGGTGTCATGTTGTTGCAGGTGACTTTTTTTTTTTTCCTTTTTATGGTACCGGGATTGAACTCAGGACCTTGCACTTACCAGGCAAGTGCTTAGGAGGCCGAGCCGTCTCCCTGACCCTGCTGGTGATTTTTATTTCACCAGCTAAAGTGATGATTCTACTGAATGACTTTCAGATAGTTGAATATGTGCTGTGTGTCTGGAATAAACTCCACTTGTTGATAAGGTATTGTGATGAAACGTATTTGCTAGTATTTTGTTAAGGATTTTTTTTTTTTTTTTTTTTTTTTTTTTTTTTTTTTTTTTTTTTTTTTTTTTTTTTTTTTTTTTTTTTTTTTTGGTGGATCTAGGCATTGATCTCTGGCTTTTTTGCTTTCCATGCAAGTGCTTATTCTACTGAGCTATCACCCTGGCCCCTTGTTAAGGATTTTTGTGCCTGTATTTATGACAGATGTTAATCTCTGGTTTTCTCTTTTAGTACTTTTTGTACCTGGCTTTGTATCAAGGTCAGATTTTTATGTGCGCGCGCACACATGCACACACATACGCTAATTTTATGTAATTAAGTGTTCTCTACTCTCTTATTTTCTGGAAGATAATATGTATTGCTTATTGCTGTTAATTCTCTTTTAAATATTTGGTAAAATTCTGCAGTAAAATAAGTTGAGCCCGGATGTTGCTTTTTTTGGTGTTTTAAAACTACAAATTCAATTTCCTTAATAGTTATAGGGCCATCCAAAAGCTGTACTGCTCACTGAGTGAGCTGTGGTGATGCTTTTTTATGAACTACGGTACACCCTGTGAAGGTGTGGTTCAAAGTTTGCAACTCAGTTGTTTGTGGATTTTTCCTTAGAACTTAATTAATAATTATTTGTGGAAACTCCCGCAGTTTCGCAGAAGCCTTGAATATCCTCCGCAATTGTTGTTTTTGGCAGGAGCTTGCAGGTAGCTAATCCAAGAGCACTAGTCGGTTCTCCTTGCTGTTGATTGGCTGCTGCCGGGTCCCCTATTCCTGGCAGACGCACCAGCATTCCAGCACCGTAAGGGGCTGCCATAGGGCCAGTAGCTGTCTTAGGTGTTCTCAGTTTTGTTCTTCTTAAAGCCCTCAGGTCCCTAAGATGCCACCAAAACACCTTTCATCTTTTAAGGCTTTTTTAGCACAAAAATATTTTTTTGAGGTTAAATTGCATAACTGTAGGAGACATAGCATAATTAGGGTTTAAACTATAAAAATGAGCCGGGCATGGTGGCGCATGCCTGTAATCCCAGCACTTGGGAGGCTGAGGCAGGAGGATTGTTGTGAGTTCGAGACCAGCCTGAGCTACAAAGTGAGCTTAAGGCCAGCCTGAACTGCATAGTGAGACCCTGTCTCAAAAAGACAAAAAAAAAAAAAAAAAAAAAAAAAACTATAAAAATGGGCACTGAGAGGCAGTTTTCTGGCCATATCTGAAATTTGTGATGTTTCATAATTCATAAGTGCTCTAGGAATGTAGTCCCCCATGAGCTTTGGGGGTCCACTGTAGCCCATTTAAGTTAAATTGTTTGATGTAAGTGTTGAGTAATATCCTCCATTTCATTCCTCACATTGATAATAATTTGTTCTCTCCCTCATCTTTTTGTCAATATAGCTAGGAGACTGGTTTATTTCATTGTTCTCAAAGATTTAGCTTTTGTTTTCATTTTTCACCTCTATTGCTTCGTGGTTTTCAATTCTCCCTCTCCCTCTCTCCCTCCTTCTTTCTCTTTCACTTTATCCATGGGGATTAAACCTATCACCAGTCCTTTTTTAATTTTGATGTTGAGACAGGCTCTAAGTACTTAAGTTACCCAGCCTGTGCTAGAACCTGTATTCCTCCTGCCTCAGCCTCCTGCTGGGATTACATGCATGGGCCAATACACTCGATGCAAATGTATTTACTTTGTTATCACTCTGAGGGCTATGAAGCACACAATAACACACTACCAAGTGTAATCCAAATGCTAATGCTGGAGATGTTAAAACAATGCTTCTGTGTGAAGCCCAAGGACATACAGTATATCTGGGTATCATATTTGGGGAAAATATAGCTGGAAAAGACTCAAGTCTACAGGTGGCTGTGGGGTTGAAGAGACAGAGAAGGGGTTCTGGCTTTGGAATAGTTCTTTGCACCCCAGCCTTAGAGGTGGAACTAAGGAAGACCCGGCACCCTGAGACATGAGTGTTAGGATCGAGGAAGGAAGGGAGAGTAGAATCATCCCCGGCGCCTCTGCGAGGTCCCTTAGGAGTAGTTTTTGGATTTAGCCAAGTGGGTCACTGGGGACCTGGCAAGTGCAACCTTGGGGAGTTGGACTGAGATGACTTGGAGGTGGGCAGAGAGATTGGGAGGTGAGAAGATGGCGCCTGGGGGAAGAGGAAACTCTTCCAAGAAGTTTTGCTCTGAAGGGAATGATAGGGCCTTAGCTGAAGTATTACAGGCCAGAGGCGATGTTTGTTTGTCTTCAAAGTAGAAGACAGGGGAGAGGCCCAGGAGAGGGGAGCAATGACTGGGGCAGAGGGCAGAGACAGCGACCGGAGCACATGCTGGGGAACTCTAGAGGTGAGGCAGCAGTAGGAAGGGAGCAGAAGGGGTCCCCTACAGGGGCGCCCTGGAGATGAGGACACAGCCTGATTTCCGGCTGGCTCTTGCAGCTGGCCGGGGACTGTCCCGAAGGCAGGACCACAGCGTCTTTATCTCATTTTCCCCAACTCGTGCCAGTGTCTGGCGCACTGAGGTACTCAACAATGCCCATGAATTAAAAGCAAAATTCACACACA
Organism: Ctenomys sociabilis; assembly: GCA_004027165.1. NCBI lineage: Eukaryota > Metazoa > Chordata > Mammalia > Rodentia > Ctenomyidae > Ctenomys > Ctenomys sociabilis. The sequence goes on along the minus strand of PVKA01002003.1, from coordinate 7,353 downwards.
CACACACACACACTCGCATACGCAGAGTGATCAAAACTACAATTAAAACGCTAGCTCAATGGACCAAAGTGCCTGCTCAGGCAGAGCACAGCGGCCAGGGCTCAATCCCCGGTGTGCTGTGCTGGCCCTGCCCCCAGGATACGACTGAGATGGGGTGTGCTGGTGCATACCTGTCATCCCAGTACTTGGGAGGCTGAAAACAGGAAGATCACTATGAGTCCAATGTATGTAGTGAAGCCCTGTAGACCCTGCACTAAATACATACAAATGCAAAGCAAACAAAACATGCATGATGTAAAAGACACAAAACCGTGTATTCGGTACAGGGTCTCACTGCAAAGCTCTGACTCGCAGTGTCCTCTCTTTTTCCGCCTCCCCAGTGCTGGGATTACAGGCTTGCACCACCATGCCTACACTCTGGTGCTGGCTCAGTGCACCCAGAGACAGGGCTGGCACAGTGTGCAGGACCGGGGATCAAACCTTGGTCCCTGTGCTTGCCAAAGCAGGCACTTACTCTGCTGAGCTATCTCGCTGGCCCTTCCATTCTGATTTTCATGTTGGATTTTTATAGTTGCTTCCTTTAGAAGCAGGGGTGAGGCTGACACCCCAAACTAATGTTCCTGACCAATGCAGGGCCTGCAGACTGGGCTGGAAATCGAGCGAGTCACCACATGGGCCGGCAAGATCAGGGCTCCTGCCTGCTCTTTGCAGTGTGCTAGGGACGTTGGCATTCAGGCCGCACTGAGTCAGTGCCAGGCATTAATGCCTAGAAAGAACACAGCCCTCCTCACTCCTATGTGTGCTTCTGGATGTGTACGTGTGTGTGCACGCCTGCGTGTAGGGTGTGTATGGGGCACATGCTAACTGAAGACTCCCAGTGGTGACGGGGTTTCCTGGGGAATGATGCTTGAGCAGAGACCCAGGGATTAGGACTTGTGTTAAGGATAGCCCGTGAAACCTGGGTGGGGACTCACACTTGTAAGCCTAGCACTCTGGGCGGCGGAGGCAGGAGGAGCAGAAGTTTGAGCTGGACTGCACTCCTTGCCCGCCAGGTGGCTTCTTTTGTCCTGCAAGCTCTGTGGCAAAGGGGCTGCACAAGGCTTCTCAGAACTCACTGGGAAACCACAGGCAGAGAGGACAAGCTAGCCCTCCCTGCTTTGTGCCTCAGTTTCCCTTTCTTGGCAAGGGCGATCTCTCCCTTTCCTCCTCTAGTTTTGTCATAGAAAGCCCCTGGCCAGTGCTGCATTCTTCTCAGGGGCATGACAGGCGTTACTGTTACTGCCCTTGGCCCCCAGCCCCTTGATCAGCTGGCGGGCGTGAGCTGGGCACATGGGCCTGATGGATGCTGAGGGATAAGTGCCAGAACGCGGGGGTTGTGTTTCCTCCGCCAGGCTGCCCCTACCCTTGGCTGCCTCCCCAGCCCCTCCGAGGTCTTTGATGGCATTAGAGCCAACCTTTTCCAGATGTGGGAGCGGAGGGCTTCTCCGGAACTCTCCGGGGCTCCATCTGCCTCCTCCTTCCTCTCCGCCAGACGCCCCCTGCCAGCCAGCCTCCCTCTCCGCTCGGTTGCCTGCTGTTCAGAGGGATGCCCGCCAGGATTTAGAGACTTTTCAGAAGACTTGGCCATTTCTTTCCTGCACCTCCTCCTCCTCTTCAGCCCGCCTGTGGGGTCACGGAGCTCACCAGGGCAGCAGGCCCAGGAGGGGTTCTTGACTGCGCCTTCCTGTTGCCTGCAGTGGCCTGAGCTGCAGTGGAAGGGGGGTTGGGCCAGAAGAGGCTGCCGACTCACTGGTCCCCACTGTCCCATCCATCAGGCACCTGGGAGTGACCGGCTTAGATGCTGTGGGGCTTGGAAGCCAGAGCCCCACTCCCTGCATCCTACCTCTGAACTGCTCTGGGACAATCCCTTCCCTCCCACCGGCCGCTGCTGTTAATCAGGAGATTAATAACCCCCTGCTCCCCGCTGAAGCCCCCACTCGTTTCCTGTTGAGACTCCAGCCTGTCTCACTACCTCTTGTCTGCTCCTCCTTCCCAAGTCCCTAGTGAGGAAGTGGGGGTTTAGGCTGGAGTGGGGGACAGACAAGCATGGGAGCCTGGATGACTCGAGTGCCAGGGAGGGGTGACATCAGGCTCCGGCAGATGAGGTCTCTGGGCTGTCAGTCACCCTGAGTGAGGGGCACCTGGGCCTTGGCACCTCGAGATGCTCTGGGACATCACCTTTGGGCCTGGAGAGCTGTGGCTCCTGCTTACTTCATTCCAGGGACGGGCATCATACTCCTCCTGCACACAGCTTCTGCAGGTCTCTGCCCACATGACCATGTGTAAGAGCTGTCTCTGGGGACACGTGGCATATGTCTGCAAGCTCCCAGGACCGTCACTGAGTGGCTGCAGCCTGTGGCCAGGCCCACGGGGTTCTTCCCTGGTGCATTGCCCAGCAGGTGAGAACCCACCGACTGGCACTGTGTGGGCCACAAGACCTTAGCCTAATTCTCTGTAAAATGGGGCTGTTTGCCCTCCCTCCTGAGCAGAGAAGCAAGCAGGCCCCCTCCTCTCCCATCTGTTTCTCCCCTTCCCGTCAGGTATGGGCAATGTTTCTTGGAGGCAGAAGGTGGGGATTCTCCATGCGCAGTCCTGGGTGGCCTCTCCCCTTGGATGGGAGACACAGTCTGTGGAGAAGCAGGAAAACCACATCACATCTTCTGTTTATTTTTGAATCTATAGAAGAGAGAAATGAAGCACTGCCGCTTTGTAATATATGCAAATACAGTAAGTAAATAGCACATGCACGCATTGACGTGCACACATTGCATGCACAGGCCCGCAGGCACAGAACTGTTTTCTTGCTTGGAAGGAAAACCTGGGAAGCTGCGGCAGCTCAGGCCCATCCTGCATCCAGAGCTGAGCAGAGCCTCCCTGCTTGCTTTCCAGGACTTCCTCAGCCTGCTCTTCAAAACACATCTGCCCTGGATGTACCCGCAGAACCTCAAACAGCATCCTGGGCCGTATGGCCACTTGCTTGTCTCATGTCAGCAGATGGCCCCTCAGGGTCTCCCATGTGGGAACCCCTTTTTGTCTTTGTGTGTGTGTGTGTGTGTGTGTGTGTGTACATGTGACTCTTGGGATTGAACCCAAGGCCTTTGCACTGAGCTATATCTTACTTATTTTTTGGCGGAACTGGGGATTGAACTCAGGCCCTTGCATTAGCCAGGGAAGCACTTATTCCACTGAGCCATCTTCCCGGCCCTTTGCACTGAGCTATATCCCTGAACCGTTTATATTTTAAAATCTGAGACAGCATCTCCCTGAGTTGCCTGCGCTGGACTCTGATCCTCCTGCCTCAGCCTCCCAGTCCTGGGATCATGCACTTGATGAAGGTGGCTGTGCCCTGCTCCTCCACCCTGTGGCCCTCAGTGCCCAGCGCCGAGCTCAGCCTGGCGTCCCGGCTCCTCCAGAGCTGTGTCCTGACCAGCTTCGCAGCTCCTGGCCGGGTCCCCTGGGGGCAGGTGCGCTGTTCCTCACGGCTTCCTTCAGTCTGTAAACCTACTGCATACATGTTAGGGCTTTGTGTCTTTTCCCAGTTAATTTGTGTGAGTTCTCTTTTTCTTTTTTGATTCTTTTCATTTTAATCATATGTGAATATATTATCAAATATATGAAAAGAATATGCGGTCAGTCATGGAGTCTGCAGTAGCACCTATGGCTTGGTGGAAGAGACAGACATCAGACAAATAATATATAGTTGAAGGTTTTATTTTATTTTATTTTTTTGGCAAAATTGGGGATTAAACTCAGGCCCTTGTGCTTGCCAGGGAAGTGCTTATTCCACTGAGCCAGCTCCCTGGCCCTATTTTATTTTTTATGTATTTAGCACAGGGTCCCCAGCCTCACTACACAGATCAGACTCGTAGTGATCCTCCTGTTTTCAGTCCCACAAGCACTGGGATTACAGGTGCGTGCCACCATGCCCAGTCTCAGTCACCATCTCAGTGCACCCTGGGGGCAGGGCCTGCACAGCACGCCAGGGATCAAACCCCAGTCCCTGCATCTGCCTAAGCAGGCAGTTTAGTCCACTGAGTTGTCTGGCCAGCCCTCCTGGAGGTGTAATTTTAAGTACTTGGAAAACAAGTCTGGGTTCTTCTAGAGAATAAATTGATGGGCTCCAGCTTGCTGTAGAGAGGAGCCTGAGAACAGTTTAGTCACGGAGGGATTCTTGGGGGAGGAGGCACTTCCGCTGAGCTCTAGGGCTGCACTGCAGCTGTTTTGCATCTGGGGCAGAAGAAAGAACAGATATGTAAGCTCCTGTGTGGCTGATGGAGCTCTGAGTTGGGGTAAAGGATGAGCAGGAAGGTGACCAAAATGGATACTGCCACATCTTCCAAATCCCCGTCGCCACACTAAGGGAACTGGGCGGATTCCTTTGGGGCGCCACTGAGTGGGTGTGGTGATGCACATCTGAAATCTCAGCATTCTGGGACGCTGAGGAAGGAGGATGCCAAATCTGAGTCCCACCTGGGCAACTCAACAAGAGGTTATCTCATGAAGAGAAAAATTGAAAAGGGCTGAGTATGTAACAAGTGTGAAGGCCCTGGGTTCAACCTCTGATCCTACCAGAAAACAAAGGCAAGTGGAGAAGCCTCATCTGACCTTTCAACTTATCTAGATGGGAGGCAGGTGGCAGCCAGAGGGGGCACCCACATACCGCTGGGGGGGGGGAAGGAGGTTGGCGGTTCTCTCTTCCATTTCCAGATGATGCAGTGCTGCGCTTGTGTGCTGCGTGGCCTCCTGCTATTGCATGTTCTTTGCATTCATGTAGATGTCATCACTGGCCTCATAATTTTTGCAAAAAGAAGGTGCTAGGGTTTTTTTTTTTTTATCAAGATTATGCTGAATCTATAGATTCAAGCAAATCAGTTCCTGAATGATACTGAGTGTTCTCATCCCTGAACGTGGTAAAACTTGCTGCATGTTTAGGTCTTGTTTAATGTTTCTCGTCCATGTATGGATTTTTGTGGGATTTATCCCTAGGTATTTATGTTGCTCTGCTCATCTTGCCAGAAAAACACCAGAGACAAGATGGCTTCAACAGCAGAAATCTATTTGCTCACAACTTTGCAGGCTGGAAGCTCAATTCCACTTCTGTCGAGGGTTCCCTTCCTGGTTCACAGACCTTCTCTGGATGCCCTTACGCAGCCTTTCCCTGGGATGTTTACAGTCGAGCGAGGGAAGACCCTTGGATGTGTCTTCTCGGAATAACCCCAAGAAACATTCTGTACATGTTTAGTACAAATGAAGTTTTTTTTTCCTGAATGTTCTCCATGAAATTTAGTTGAACCTGCGGTTGTAGATATTGCAGATACAGATATCTGGCTGTATAGATTCCTTTTAATATATTCTTCTTTGCATATGAATATATTATGAGCAAATACGAAAAATAGCAATCATACAAATCAATAAGACACAAAACAACAAGAAGAGACACAAAATCCAATTTAAAAGGGCACAAAACTTAGACTGGACTGTGCAAAGGAGAATATCCAAGTGACAAACATGACAAAGGGACGCAGCCTTATTTGGCCAACAGGAATTGCAAATAAAAACCTTAACAGAAGATTACCACACAGACTCGAGGATGACTGAGTTGCAGATGACTGACAGCATGCAGTGTGGGCGGGGAGGTGGGGCCGCCTGAACTCCCACGGCCGGTTGCTCCCGGTGGAAGCAGCCTCACCCGAACATACTGGAAAACTGTTGTGTCCACTAAAACTGAATTCTGGGGCCAGGGAGATAGCTCAGCAGTACCAGTGCCCGCAGGGCAAGCGCAAGGTCCTGAGTTTGCTTCCTAGGACTGCTACTACTACTACTACTAATAATAATAATGAAAACCTGATATCTATCTAGTTTCTGGCCAATCCATTCTATTATTAACATACACTGTAGATAAATGAAATCCATGTCCAAAAGAGATTTGTGCAAGAATGTTCATAATATCTAACCATAGCTCAAAACTGGAAAAAGTAAAATGTCCATCAACAAAAATATGGACAAATTCCAAATTTTCTTGTATCATTTAAAAGTGGGATATTCTTGGGGACAAGGAGATGGCTCAGTACAACAGCCCTTGCTTGACAAAAGTGGGATATTCCTTACTAATAAAAAGGGACAAATATCAATACATTTAATCATATGGATGAATCCCAGACATAATGGGTGAGGGAAAGAGGTCAGACAGAAGAGTATAATGTAGGGCTTCTTTTATGTGAGTTCTATTCAGGTCAAACTAAACCATGGTGAAAGATGTCAGAATGAGGTTTACCTCTGCATTGGCAGGAGGGATTTTGTTTCATTTTGAAAGAGTCTTACTGCATAGTTCAGGCTGGGCTTGAACTCGCGATGTAGCCCAGGCTGGCCTCGAACTTGCAGTGAGCTCCCGCTATCAAGCCCAGCTTGAAGGGGTATTTTGAAGAAATAGGAATGCTGGTGAACAAATAGCTAAGCTAAACACTAGATTTATCTGATCTACTGCACATAAATTATATTTTAATAAAAACAAGCAATGAATTCAGTGCCTTCCTGTACAGCACGCCCTAGCGCGGGTCACGCGTTCCACGCATGGTGCCTCTCACCCCTTCCAGCCGCGTGCTGTGGCACAGCGGAGTCTGCGCCTGCCTTGCTTCTTCTTATATTCCTGTTGCCTGCACAGAGAGGTTTGGCAATTGTGTGCCGAATGAATGAACAAGTGCTGGGTTATAACCAAGCTCTGTGTGAGATGCGTGGGAGGAGAGGGGCAGGGAGGCGGCCTGTGGACTCCGCTGGGGGCTAGGATGCCTCGCAGAGGAGGGCTCTTTGAGTACAACTTTGAAAGCTCCTGGGACTTTTCTTGGGCAGAATAAAGGAGAAGGGGAAGGCAGGCGGAGGAGCCCGTGTGCGCAAAGGCACGGAGACCCAGAAGGCCACAGCCCGGGCTTGTGCTTTCATGGTGGTAGCAGCCCTGCTGCTGAAGGTAGGAGGGGAGGCTGGGAAGCTGAAGGGAGGAGGGGAGGCTGGGAAGCTCGGCAGCGCTTTATCAGTTGACCTCAGGGATTCGGTCATCAGTGCACGGGAGCCATGGAGGGGTGGAGAGTAGGCGGTCACCAAGCTGGTGTTTATTTTGTTGTTGTTCAGGGTCTCACTATGCAGCCCAGACTCGTAGTGATCCTCCTGGTTTCTGCCTCCCTACTGCTGGGATTACAGGCGCGCACCACAACGCTGGGACTGCATCGCTGGAGCCGGCTCAGGGCACCCGAAGGTGGGGCTGGCACGGCATGCGGAGCCAGGGATTGAATCTTGGCCCCTGTGCTTACCTAAGCAGGCGCT